>BQKN01058924.1:22739-34097 GCA_022839385.1 Asparagus kiusianus | reverse complement strand
TTTGTTCCTGGCCTGTTCTAGGACTTGGGCTTGCGAATGATATTCCAAAGCACCGTTTGCATTCTGGGTGCTGAGGATATTGACAACACTTTCTTCGCGAGAGACTTCAGCCTTTAAGCGTAGGACTTCAGCCTCGGCTTCGACAAGTCTATCACGAAGCGAATTCAGAGAAGCAGTCGAGCGTTCTAGTTCTTCTCGCTTCTGAATGTTACGCTCTCGAAGCTCCGCAACCTGACGTTCTGTTTCAGCCAAGTCTCGTTCTAGTGCTTCTCGGTGAAGTACCTCTGCGACCTGAAGCTTAGCCAAAGCTGACATAATTTGTGGCTGAAGGTCACTTTGACCCATGGTCTCGAAGCGTTGTAATCTTTCTTCCAAACGAAGGATAATCTCGGAACAGCGCTCGAACCATTGAGTGTCTCCCACGCTCCTGACTCCATTCAAGCCTGCCTCTAGAAGAGGTCGAAAGGAGTTCAAAGTTCCTTGACCATTCGTCATGGACTCAACCACCGTCTTCGCAAGGACATTCAGGTATGCTAAAGAGATCTGAAGGAACTTAGGTGCATTCGCAAGCC
Source organism: Asparagus kiusianus (assembly GCA_022839385.1). NCBI lineage: Eukaryota > Viridiplantae > Streptophyta > Magnoliopsida > Asparagales > Asparagaceae > Asparagus > Asparagus kiusianus. Next base: position 33,525 of record BQKN01058924.1, on the reverse strand, counting down.
TGACAACCGCACCTGAAGATACCCCTTCAGCAGCTAAGATCGGTGCATTAAGACGATGACTAGTAGGCGATCCAGGTGCCGAAGCAGCAGAGGCAATTGAAATATTCAGTTGCGAAGGACTTGAGGTCAAACTCATCAGAGCCTTCGCTTGAGATGAGCTTGGCCCAGCCTCTGTTGGGGTGAGTGAGATCTTCATCACCGCTTTCGGTGAAGTAGCTACCACAGAAGAGTCATGTAAGGTTTGCTCCTGCAAAGGAGCCGACACCTGCACGACCGACTGTTCCGGAAGAGAAGTTGCAGCAGTAGTTTTAGGTAACGCTGCAGGCGGAGCAGTTGCTGTGGGTGAGCCAAGTGTATGTTGCTCTTGTAGAGGGGCCGACGCTGGCGTAGGTTCTTGCTCTAAAGGAGTAGCTGAAGTAGTCCCGGGGGTTGGCGAACCTGCACGAAAAAACGGTCGGAACGCGGAAAAAGCATGCGGGATAAGTCGAAACAAACTTAGCTTACCGGTGAGATAAAAAAGAGTATAACCTGATGCTTTATCAGATGGAACCTTGGGAGCATCATCAAAAAGAGTTATGTCATCCATAGAATTGCGCTCCTCATCTTCTGTATCATCACCCGGCAAGTTACCAACTTCAGCACCCTCACCACCTCTATCTTCGTCAGCTTCACCACCGGTCGAGGAGCCTTCGTAATCAACTCATTCTTCATCATCTTGAGTAGCTGAAGATTCAGGAAGACTGGTGCCAGCAGCTGGTTTAGTCATACGTCCTGTTGTAGGACTAGGACTTAAACCCTCAGCCGGCAGTATTAAGGCTGAAGGAGAAGGAGTTGGATTCTCTTCGAGACCCCTTGGTTCTAATGTTGGAGACTTAGGGAGGTCCATCACTGGAGCAGATTCTACATCTGCAGCCATTAACTCATCCTCTTCGTCCTCAGGAGGATGATAAGAAGAAGCACCGCCTGAAAGGGCTGGCCCCTGAGAGCGAAGCCCGGTTCTATGCGGTAGGCCCGCTACAGATGACTCCTGTTGCCCTCCATCTACAGCAGCCCGGATAGCTTCAGCCATCAACTTGGGTTTTGGTTGGCCTTTAGGAGGAGAATCAACCAGCAGTTTCCGACGGGTTTGCTTATCATACTTGCCGGCTTCTTCTGCAGAAAGTTTTCTTTTCCCCGTCGCTCTCGTAATGGGAGGCTCAGCCACACGTTCTTCTTCTCCTGGAGCAGGCTCAGCTGTTTGTTCCTCTTCCTGCCCAACAGGCTGGTTCTCAACGGCTAAGAACTCATCAATCCCTCTCAAACGGGATGTCTTTGACCCCCTCCTTAAAGAATACATGTGCCTAATGTCTTTCAGGCACGATAAATTTATGTTGTAGTTGGGAGTCTGAGAAGCGGCGTAATACCAATTACAGAAGCTTATGGAGGTGTAGGAGTTGGCAGTCTTATGGGGAAGCCTGAAGATGGCCTTGGTACAACCTGCTACAGAATAATACCAGGCCCTAGCTCCTTCATACAAGTTGCCTACAACCGATAGTTGAGGACGAGGGTTACCGACGTACAACTGATCGTAACCAAATTGGCGAGCAAACCTATAAGGTTGGTAGGGCTCGACGAAACAGTTGACGCCTTGCCGGAAGACTAAGTAGCCTGGCCGGATGGAGAGAAGCCAATGGAAAACACCTCCACTTACCTGAGTGAATCCGTTAGGACCGGCTACGTCTTGATATTCTGCGTCATAGATACCGCCCTCGAAATCAGGGAAACAGTGGTAGATATGGAAGTGGGTATCTCGCGCCAAGATTTGGCGAATCCTAACCATATACCCCCCTTCCCACTTCGCAGACTCTAGTCTTTGCACGAATGGGATGAATGAATCTTCTGGGGCAGAGGTTGCACTCATCAATGAAGGACAGTGGAGCACGTACCAAGCCATCAAATAGGTATATGGCATTGGTACCCTAGGATTAGGAGTCTTAAAAGCCTTGCGACCCTCAGACTCCACCTCTGTAGTGTCAACGAAGTCCGAGGTCAGCTCCCGCAATCCAAATTGCAAACAACCCACCATAGCACTGAGGAGGCTCGCAGGCTTCCCGTGGGCTAAAAGAACAGCGGGGTAGATCACCTCAACAGCAAGAGCGTCGATCGGCCTGGTAGGGACGACACACCGCTTGAGCCACAACATCAAATACCCAGCCAAAAGCGCTGTATCAGAGATAGGGAGCAGAGCTTGGTAATGGAAACTATCGAATTCCGTATGGGCCGGGAAAACATCTTCCTTGGCCTCATTTGTGTAGTGAGAGGTAGCATCATCAATCCGGGCTTGGACTTCTTCCAAAGTGCTGGCCGATAATCGGGACACTAAGCCTCCCTTACTGGTCAAGTTCTGGAATAAATATTCCGCCCAAGACACTTGTTTAATGCCGCTTTTGCGGGCCCCCGTCAGCTGCATACAGATGTGGAAGTGACACATGACTTCCCATAAAGTGGCATAAATTTCGGGGCTGGCCTTCTTTAAAAGTTGGAGTTCTGCCGATCCCGGAACAAATTCTTCATACGGCAAATCCCTAAGAAGAAGACCCGAGACTTCATGCATCTCGTGAAGAGCGAAGCCTAACTCCCCCACAGGAGTGAAGAAAGTGCAAGTATCAGGGTTATACTTCTCCAGTATAGAGAAGAAGTGAAAGTGGCTCTGGACAATTCCAAACTTGGTGGCCCGCACAGGGACTTTCAAACCAGCCTGGGAGAGGGGCTCATCCAATTCGTCCAAAACAAACTTGGTCATCCGGGTCCACCACCCTGTCACTGGAGAATGAACCCAGCCAGGAGTTCTGAATCCTTGCGCGGGAAATTCCCCTCTCTTCTCCACAAACCTCTTAACAAAAGTCCTCGCGGGACTGGCCACTTCGCCAAGGGGATACTCCTTAGCAAATAAACCTGGTCGTAAAGCAGTCACCTGCCGGCCATAACCTGCCGAGCGGACCCCGTGGAAAGTCAAAGTTCCAAGAGCAACTCCGTCTTGATCCTTCACCAAGGGCCAATCCATGTGCCTCGGGACGGATGCACACTGGAAATAAGATATAGGGAACATTCTCTCCATGTTGGGCAAGAAAAGGTTGCGGTCTCCAACTTTCCGCAGCCACTTATAGTTCCCGTCATAAGCGGTGTCGGCATCAAAGTCAACAAAGTCCCCGAAGAGGAATCCAGGTTTGACTATTGGCTTACGGTTCGTGTGCTCAAACTTAGCGTCTGTAACCAATATCCTAAGAGTTTCAGGAGAAGCTTGTGTGACTAATTCTGTGCGACTCTTATCCTTAAAACGGAAGACTGGGAGTTCTTGGCGCGAATTGAATGTCATGTTCATGTCCACTCCACCTACATGTCCAAAATGGTGGCGAAAAAGAAGTGGTTCACTGGTATGACGCACTGCAAAACGAAGAAAAAATCAGTTAAGTCAAAAGCAAAGCCCAGACGCGAAGGTCAACACCCGCGTTAGCAAAACTCAGACGCGAAGGTCAACACCCGCGTTAGCAAAGCTCAGACGCGAAGGTCGACACCCGCGTCAGCAAAGCTCAGACGCGAAGGTCGACACCTGCGTCAGCAAAGTTCAGACGCGAAGGTCGAACCTCACGTCAGAAAGTTCAGACGTGTAGGTCGACCCTCGCGTTACGAAGCTGAGACGTGGAGGTCAAACCCCTCGTCAAAAATACCAAACGACGGAGTCGAGCCCCGCGTTATTTGAAACGAGTTTCCTCGTTGGATCCAAAGATCAAAACTTGCCGAAGCAAGTTCAACGACCACGAAGGCCATGCTTACCACCGATCAAAGGAAGCTGAGACGGCACGTTCGCCTGAGCGGCAGCGCCGCCAGCCGGCGCTGACGGTGCCGATTCTCGAGCCGCAGCGGCATCAGATCGAGGAGAATGAGGAGCAGGCTTCTTGGGTGCCATGAGATCTCATCGGAGGAGATGAACAGTTCTCGCCGGAGATCGAACGAAAATTCTTTCGTTAGAATTTCAAGAAGAGCCGAATGACTCTGATTTGACCCTTAGCGGTCTATTTATAGACGGCTGTGACAGCCTGTCAAATCATAACAAACAGGATTCGAGGTCAGAATCCCGCCCAAACCGACCTTCGCGTTCGGGTCGGTTGAAATTCCAAAATACTGGGCTCACCCACGCGTTCCAATTCTCAAATGCATAAGCTGTTTATGCATTGGACCATTATAATTGCAGCTTTTTAAAAGAAGAGCTAGCAGCGATCATCAAGGCGACCAAAGCCGGGGAGAAATAGGCGACTCCACAGGGGAGTCTATGGGAGAAGCACAGATAGATTACAGTCAACAACATTGAAATCATCTGGCTCGATCAGACGAAGTGAGCAATCAATTCACAAGATTTTGGGGTCCAAAGTATTCCGAAAATTCGTCAACCGCGAACTTTCGAAAACTTTGGAGGGGGTTCTGTAGGCTGTCTAAAAATCATAATGGATAGCTAATTAAAACAAGCCCCGACAATGGAAGTTACAATTAAATGACTTTCAAATCACTGCATCCGCAACTCCACAATCACCGCAAACACTACCTCATTTCTGAGATGATTGATCTTGATGGTTGCGATAACAACATGACCAATATTATATTAGCAACTATTAGAGATGCTGATGAGCAGTGGGATGATTTCAGAAATAAAAGGTTGGACTTAGTTGGTGAGTTGCTTGGTAGAGAGCTGTGGGCAAATATTCGTCTGAAAGACACTATGGATGTTGATTCCCGTCAAAGCTCCTACAACGGAAGCTATAATCAAATAGTTTTCGGGTCGATAAACAAAAACTGTAAATGGAGGACTTTTCACATAGATCGAGAAGGGTTACAATTCGACGACACTTCTGACAACTGATGGAAACTCTATTCAGCAGGCTTCATAATCTACAGTGAAGGTTACAATCTGACGACTTTCACACTCCACAACAGCTAAAGCTAGGATTACAGAACAATGGTCTTTGCAACGCCTTACGGAAGAAGTCACAAGTCAACAAACTTCTTCTAAAACGCGGAAGTCATCCCCGCGTTACAATTATGGAAGTGCAGGCGACCCCCGCGTTTCCAAGTCACAAATCAACGTGAGCGACCCTCGCGTTCGTGGGAGTTCAACCCACACCGACCCCCGCGTCACCAAGTAGGCGACAAGCCAAAACGTGAGCGACCCTTGCGTTTATCAATGTTCAGCTAACACCCAACCTCGCGTCTCAATCCTAAGACACGAAGTTGGGTTCTGAACGCCAGATTGGGTGTTTGACTCGTTCAAACACAAGTCGAACGGTTTCAGAACTGTTTCCCACGATCTGAGGAAATCACGCCCACGTAGGAGCGGATTTAGAGGGCAGTTTCACCCCTAATCTCCCTATATAAACTCAACAAACTCAACTGAGTTAGGGGCTGACTGGTTGGATTGGGGCAGGTTGGATTCTCAGCATCTGAACCGCACGGGTTTGGAGGCGATTCAAGATCTCAACCACTCAGGTTCGGTGATTCAACAGCAGCAGTAAAAGCCTTGAAGATAGGATTTTTGAATCAATCTCAGAAGATCAAATCTGAGAGGATTCTTCAACAACAGAAGATTAGCTTGATCATTAACCGAATTTTCGGTTCCAACAACTCTATCTACAGAGTTCTAACTCGTTCAGAGTTCTTAAACTCATTAAAGAGTTACGTATAAAAACTTCCCACAGAAGTTCATCGTTCCCACGAGATAAGAGACGGTCAGATCGTCAACGGAGAGCAAATTCGACGCGAGCAATCGAAGGAGGCATTCCATCGCTACCGAGAAGAACCCAGATTTTAAACAAGGGGGAGAACCAAGTTCGTTCTCCTCTCTTTTGTAATCGAATTGTAACCGAGATTAAAGGAATCAAAATCAAATTTCTTTTCTTCTCTTCATTGCAATTTTCCAACATACAGTATTCCACGCACCTATCAATCTTAACTATCTTGTTATTGAACATGTTCATTGAAGGGAGCTAGTTATATTCACCCATGGTTATGGAACTTAGAGTAGAGGCAATGGTAATACATGCAGTAGTCATCGTGTATTCAAGCTTATTTGTTTAGTTTACGGGGTTGTTGATAAGCTTATTTGTTTAATATTGTAGCATGATTGTAAAGGAAATTATCTTTTGATATAGGGTATTTTGTTAAAGTTTAACGATTTATCAAAAAAATATTATGGACTCGCTGTCACCTTTATTGATTGTTTTGTTAAGTTTACGTGTTTATTGTGAAGTTTGGCGTTGTATTTATAAGCTTATATATTGGTTGCTAAGGTTAGCGCTCTGTTGCCAAGCTTATGGGATGGTTGCTAAGGTTAGCACCTTGTTGTTGTGTTTAGCTCTATTGTTAGGCTTATTTGTCTGTTGATAAGGTTGTAGCAGTCCTCATTGTTTTGTTGAACTTAGGGAATTGTTAAGAAGATCACGGGGTTGTTGATAAGCTTATTTTTTCTATGTTAATTTGGACGGTAAAGAAGGACGTGGCTGATACAAGGTTGTCAAATACAAAGTTCAGTGTTTTGTTGTTAAGATCACTGCGTGGCTGTTAAGCTTGTTTTTTTTTGGTAGGGTTGTAAGCAAGATTGTAAAGAAGGACGTGTCAGGATACATTGTTGTATTGTTGAGCTTATGATTTTGTTGTTAAGCTCAAGGACTGGCTGACATGGTTATTTATTGGTTGTTAATCTTATGGATTGGTTGCTAAGGTTAACGACCTGTTGTCAAGCTTATTGATTGGTTGTTAAAGTTAGCGCTCTGTTATCAAGCTTATGTATTGGTTGCTAAAGTTAGCTATCTGTTGTTAAACTTGTGGAATCGTAGCTAACATTAGCTCCTTGTTGTAACGTTTAGCTCTGTTGTTAGGCTTATTGGTTGAGAAGATCACAGGGTTGAATTGTTGAGCTTATGATTTTGTTGTTATGATCATGGACTGGCTGTCAAGGTTATGAGCTGGTTGTCAAGCTTATGGATTGGTTACTAAGGTTAGCATCCTGTTGTTAAGGTTAGCTCTCTGCTGTTAAGCTTATGTATTGGTTGTTAAGGTTAGCTATCTGTTGTCAAACCTATGGAATGGTAGCTAACGTTAGCTCCCTGTTGTAACGTTTAGCTCTGTTGTTAGGCTTATTTGTCTGTTGATAAGCTATTTTTTTGTTTGTTAAGGTTGTAGCATGACTGTAAAGAAGGACGTAGCATTATACAATGTTGTATTATTGAGCTTATGTTTTTTTTGTTAAGATCATAGTCTGGTTATCAAGGTTACGTGTTGGTTGTTAATGTTATGGATTGGTTGCTAAGGTTAGCGCTCTGTTGTCAAGCTTATGGATTGTTAGCTAAGGTTAGCGCTCTCTTGTCAACTTTAGCCTTTTAGTTGCCAAGGTGATCAAGAGAAAAAGTTAGTGGGTTTCTCTCTGTATTAAATGCTTCCATAGTAGATTATGTTCCCAAGACAGCCAGTATTATCATCTGTCTCCTCTCTATTCCCAGCCACCACGCTTTAATTAACCCTCATCCCTTCCCATGTATCCATGACAAGACCACTCGACGCAGCCATCAATCTTCCCATCACCACCATTCTCTCCCCATCCCAGCCTCATTATCAACTACACGACATTCGTTTCGAAATTAGAAGGATCATGTCTCACAATGATAGCGCGTGTATACATTGCCATGGCTCGGGGCATATCTCCCGGGATTGCCCTCATGGTCTTGTAGCAAACGTCTCCCCACGATTGCTCCCCGTTCCAGATAACGTCGCCAGCAACATTCAGGAGCTTTCTACATTCGCTCTCCTCACTAGCTATTAAGGTGGGTCTGCCATCTTTGGAGGAGCTCAGAGAGATGCTAGGGTATCGCTTCAACGTCTGGGATTGGACCTATGAGATCAAGCGGGTATCTGTAAATAGGTTCATGGTTAAATTCCCCTCTGATGAGCTACTAGATCAAGCCGTCGAGCTTAGTCCTATAAATCTTGGGTCCTTCGTGGGCAGATTCAAGCTTTGGCGGGAGGACCTCAGGCTAAGAACATTACCGTTCCCCATGTTTACGTGGGTCCGCCTCTTCAATCTCCCCTACCACCTCTGGGAGTGGGAGTTCCTCCAATCACTGTTCGAGGGCATCGGCCAATGCGTGTACTGCTCCGCTGACGTCACCACGAAGACAAACTTCAAAGACTGCAGGGTGCTGCTAGAGATTAGGGAATATTCGGATGTCCCTAAGAGGATTAGGTTTCGTTACACCTCTCCCATGGACCTTCGTCTGATGGAAGATTTCGTCATCACTCAGATTGTAGGTGGAGACCGTGAGCAGCAGGCAAACAATGAGCAAGGTCCCATTGACATGTCCGTTGACCAACCTCAAAGCCAGCAACCGCAGCCTTCCCGCGCTGACCTGGAATTGATTGAGGTGTCTTGGGACGGCAGGCAAATGACGGTGGAGAAAGAGCTCTGGCAACGATTTTTTCAGGCCCAAGGTGTTGGGCCGTCTACCTTTCCTCACGATAGGGGTTCCTCCCACGATCGCGCTTCGAGCAAGGGGAGCGGGGGAGGAGCAGTCGGCCCCTAGGTTATCATTAATTATAAATTACCAAATGTTTTGCTTAACTTGATGATGATACGCTCTGTTAACAACCTATTAATATGATTCTGCTAATGTAGTGTGTTATTAAGCTTTTGTGTTTGTTGATGAGTTTACGGTTTTGTTGTTGAACTCATGGGTTTGTTGTTAATGTTATCCCTTGGGGATCTAGCATATCGTAAACTATTAGCGGTCAAATACAGAAATCTTTTCAACAAATTTAGTTTGGTTGCATTTGAAGCACACATTAGCAGAATCTTGCGATGTTGTCAAGCTTTGATGTTTGTTGGTGAGGTTACGGTTTTGTTGTTGAACTCATGGGTTTGTTGTTAATGTTATCCCTTGGGGACATATCGTAAACTATTGGCAGACAAATACAGAAATCTTTTTAAAATTAGTTTGGTTGCATTTGAAGCACACATTAGCAGAATCTTACGATGTTGTTAAGCTTTGCTGTTTGTTGGTGAGGTTACGGTTTTGTTGTTGAACTCATGGGTTTGCTGGTAATGTTATCCCTTGATATTAACCTTATAATATTTACATGTATATTGTTTATATTTACCTTATAATATTTACATATATATTGTTATTAACAACAAAGAATTGTAATATATCATTTACAAAAAATCTGCATCTCTACGTCATCATCGTCAAGTTCTTAACGTCATCATAAACTATTGGCGGAAAAATACAAAAATCTTTTTAAATTTAGTTTGGTTGCATTTGAAGCACACATTAGCAGAATCTTGCGATGTTGTTAAGCTTTGCTGTTTGTTGGTGAGGTTACGGTTTTGTTGTTGAACTCATGGGTTTGCTGTTAATGTTATCCCTTGATATTAACCTTATAATATTTACATGTATTTTGTTTATATTTACTTTATAATATTTACATGTATATTGTTATTAACAACAAAGAATTATAATATATCATTTACAAAAAATCTACATCTCAACGTCATCATCGTCAAGTTTTCCCACCTCTTTTTTCCTCTTCCTGCCTTCAATCAGTAAGTACGCTGCTAGCTTCACACGAACCACCCATGTGTTATGCTCTACGGGCGTGAGGTGCAGGACATCTCTACCTTCGATAATCGCTTGTACGAACTGATAGACATAGATCCCACAGTCATACCTGCACACAAAAATAAGGAAGCATTGAGACCACTGTTGCTTTCAATCAAAACATAACAACAAATTCGTAACCTTAACAACCAGTTTCCAACATTAAATTCCAACAAGGGTTCCGATAAACTTACGATCCCTTTTGCTCCTCGTATGGAACTTTGATTGGGTCGAATACGCTGCGCAATTGGTTCTCATTGAAGCCAGCTTTAATGTAGTTGAAGGCTTTGACGATTTTGAGCATAGGTTCCAAATGTCCAGATCTCTCCTTCAAGAAGTCGTAATACCTGTCAATATCATTTTCGACATTAAACTCTAGCAGATGCCAATGATCGCCCTGGACAATGGGAACTACGAGGTTAGTACACCCTTCATCGACCAAGTGTTTGATGTAGATATCATGCAGTTCTTGGTAATCTGGTTTCGCCACATGTATCTGGTGTTGCAATAAAGAATTAATCCGATCAGGTTCCTTTTAGCATAGATTATGTGCTGATAGGTAGGAGATCACCATCCAGACATAAACTTACACTAAACCAAACAGGGACCACCCTAAATTTTATACTGGACGATACTCTCTTATTTTCACGAACTAAATCAAGCAGCGTATCAACAAGCTATCATAAGTTGGCAACAAGTAATTAATAATAGTATTGTTAAATATACTAATGAATAAATACCAATCGAAAATCTTACTGCATCATCCAGTCGCCCACTGCGTAATATATTGAGGATCTCAAGCCGGCTAATAGACCCGACAGATCCGGTGTACGCTTTAATAAAACTGTAAACAGGGACAAAACAAAAATTATAGTTAGCAACTAACAATTAATTAGCAGCAAGAACAAATCAATAACTATAATGAAAAACCCTTAACCTAAACACAAATCAATAATCATAACAAAGAACGCATAACCATAACATCAAACCAGTAACCTTAACATCAAACCCATATCCTTAACAACTACCACACAACCTTAACAACAATTCAATAACTATAATGAAAAACCCTTAACCTAAACAACAAATCAATAACCATAACAAAAAAC
>BQKN01058923.1:0-35989 GCA_022839385.1 Asparagus kiusianus | reverse complement strand
CGGATCTCGATCCCGGTCGTGGAGGAGGTCGAGTATGAATTCGACCAGCAGAAATACGAGGAGTACGTGTCCTCGTCCGGATCTACCTCCTCCCCCAAGTCCAAGAAGTTCCAGAAGTTCTCCTCCAGGAGAAAAGTCCGTTGGTGTGATGAAGTTGAAGCCACCAACGACGACCTCACCCCAATCGACGCCGAAGCTGCGTTGAGTGAGGCCCTATCGACCTCAAAGAAGGTCAAATCCGCCATTGAAGGCGTGATGACTCTCTCCAAGAGAGCCCGCCAGAGGCAGCGTCAACGCCTCGCGAAGCAATTCGCCAAGGCCATGGAGTCCGTTGACGAGGTCCGCTATCATGCGGATCTGAAGAACAAACGAGGCAAACAGCCTCAACAGCAAGTGAAGGGTGGTTCCTCCAAACCATCGACAATGGAGTGGGTCCGTGTCAAACGGAATCGCTCGACGTTGGAGGAGCGCATCCGCAAACGGCGCGCGTTATCGGCGCAAGCACGGGCCAAAGCTGAAGAAGCCCGTCGGAAGTTGCAGAAGGAGGTGGTCAAAAAGCCACCACCAACTCGCAAGGTTTGGAGGCCAAAGTCTGAAGCAGCGGTTCAGATCAAGGAGCGACAACCGCAGCCTCCGAAAACACAAACTCCGGTAAGTCAATCCAAACAGCCGGTAATTTCTGCAACTGCTCAGGGAGATCCCGCAGGACCATCCCAGAAGAGAAAATCTGTTTTGGAGCGCCTCGGCCCACTTCCGAAGGAACGAGGTAAAGCTCCAGTCTAAGAACGCTTGGGGCCAATGAAGAAGTCCCAACCAATACAGCATGCTGGGGGTCGCCGCAACCCTCAACACTTGGAGCAAATTGTGGCACCCAAGCGCACAACTTTGCGCATAGAAGTGCAAGAGCCCGCTGAAGATTCACGCCCACAAAGGCGTGTTTCGAGGCGTGTGACTCTGGATGGTCCGAAGAAGACAATTATTCCTCAGAAGGAAACGTTGTCATCTGATGACGACAACATTATACCTGAGAGATCGTGCCAACACACAATAGGTTGCTCCGATCTTCAAACAGACGAGCTGTACTATCGTGCCGGGGGTACGAATAAATCCAGAAAGAGGAGCCCTCGAAGGCTCGAAACACAATGTCCTTGCTCGAAGCTCATTCGGGCGGTACTGTCCGAGTGCAACTGCGTCAAGGCGGTCCCTGAGAGAGTATCTGTGTTTGAAAGACTAAACGATGGAACGCCAAAACCAAGGCATAGGTGTTTCCAACGAAGGAGGAAGATGGTCAAAGATGGCGAACATTCAAGGGTCACCGCAAATATGACCAGCACGGGAACATCGGCTCAGGATAACCCCGAGGCGGTTCCAGAAATATCCCGACGTATAACTCGTCTACAATCCGGGGCTATCATTCGCGCGACGTATGGTAGAATCCGAACAAGAGTACCTTCAGGAGATGAAGAATCAGATGCTGGCTCAGCAGTGGCGTCTGACAACACAGTGTCCAGTGAAGGACAACCCCGCGAAGTGTTTATGATAAACGCGGAGCAAGTGGCCAAGATGCTTGAAGATGCCATGGCCAAACAACAGGAGACCTTTCGGTTCGAAATGCAAATGGCTATGCAGAACATGAGAGAGATGCATGACCAACAGCTTCAAGCATTAAGAAACCAACAAGGCGAACCAAGTCGTCCCAACCAGAACAACCTGGAAGATGAGGACACAAATGAGGTTCGCAATGTTAACAACCCTCCCATCAACCCAGGAGGCTGTCAGAATGGCAGATTCTTTTGAAGAATTCTACATCGAATACATCCCACATCTCCAGAATGCTTATGCGGATGCACTGGCAGCACTAGCAGTATCACTCGCGCAACCGCCCGAAACTGAACTGCTAGTCACAGTAAGATCACACCAACTCTGCATACCTATATACGATATGGAGGTTGAAGAGGAGGATGATAAAAACGAGAACGCCAAAGAGGTGAACTCAACCCAAATCGGGTCCGAGTCCCGAGATTGGCGTTTTCCCATCATCGATTACGTCCAATACGGTATTTTGCCAGAGGACGCAAAAGAAAAAGAATCTATTCGCCGCAGAGCTCCGCGGTTCTTTTACAATACCGAGACCCGTACGCTATATCGCCGGGGGTATGATGATTTGCTTCTCCGATGCCTTTCGAACGAAGAAGCAAAAGAAGTTCTTAAGGAAGCACATGAAGGAGAATGCGGTGCGCATCAGCCTGGTCCCAAGCTGTATGATCGAATCAGAAGAATGGGATATTTCTGGCCAACAATGGTTCGTGACGCGATCAAGTACGCCCGAGAATGTCATGCTTGTCAAGTGCATGCAAATTATATGCACCAACCTCCGGAGCGATTACACATATCAACCACGTCTTGGCCATTCGAGACATGGGGTATGGATATTGTCGGTCCTATCTTTCCTCCTTCAGTCAAAGGTGATCGATTTATTCTCGCTATCACCGACTACTTTTCAAAGTGGGCTGAAGCCATTTCGCTTAAAGAAGTAAAGACGAACAACGTCATCAACTTCATCAAGCATTACGTCATATACCGACACGGCGTGCCGAGGCGGATCATTCATGACAACGGTCCACAATTTATAAGCAACGCCTTCATCAGGTTCTGTGACAAGTTCAAAATTCAAGATGTTTCGTCGACAGCTTATTACCCAGCTGCGAACGGATTAGCTGAGGCTTTCAACAAGACGATCATCAAGATCCTATCAAAGCTTGTGAAGACCAATAAGCGAGATTGGGACGATAAACTCGGCGAAGTGCTCTGGGCTTATCGCACCACAATACGCACTCCTACAAGAGCCACTCCATATTATCTGGTGTACGGATGTGAAGCTGTGCTACCGTTGGAGATTCAAATTCCTTCCCTTCGGATCGCTCTCGCAACGGAGATGACGACCGAAGAGCAGCATCAAAAGCGTCTCGAGGAACTCGAAAGGCTGGACGAAAAGCGCTTGGAAGCTCAACAAAACATCGAGTTCTACCAGGCTAGGATATCCAGGGCTTTCGACAAAAGGGTTCGCCAAAGAAGCTTCAAGGAAGGAGATCTGGTCCTCGCTGCTCGCCGACCAATAATCCTCACCTCCAAGAAGAAAGGTAAATTCGAACCTAAGTGGGAAGGACCGTTTGTAATAGACACAGTCTATTCGAACGGCGCTTATTGCTTAATTTCTCTAGAGGGTGACAGGCAATTAATACCAATAAATGGGAAGTTTTTGAAAAAGTACTATCCTTAGTACGTTCAAGACAACTCATTTATCGGGAAGTTCCTTGAAGAATATTATACTTAATATTCTAAAGGATAACCCAAGTTCAAACCACCAAAATCCCTCACTGATCAATTTCAGTTGACAGTGAGTTCACCAAAAAGGTCCAATCTCGATTCGGAGTCCCCTTTCGATAAACGAAGGAACTCCATTTCCTTTCTCTTTGGTTAAACCTTCTCATGGTTATAACCGAAGTAGAAATTTCACTTCGATAAACGAAGAACTCATCTTTCGATCAGATAACCAATCCTATAAAAGGTAAGTTTATCTAGATCTTCCGGATTCTCGGAGTGGAAATCCCACTTCTAGTTTCCTTCTTGCACTAGAAATAGAATATAAAATTCTTCCTTTCCAGAAACAAGGAATAAAATATAAAATTCTTCCTTCCTTGCTCGGGGAATAGAATATAAAATTCTTCCTTCCCCACACCAACTCTTTTCCTAAAATTTATTAATTTAGGATTCATCCTAGGTATTTTATCCCGAAACCTAAGCAGGGATAAGTCTACGCCTAACACGCGCTGCCGGTTTAGTCTTTTTCCGATTGAAAAAGACACCAGAGTTCGATTCTGGGGTATTTTATCCTGAAACCTAAGTAAGGATAAGTCCGCACCTAACACGCGCGGCCGGTTAGTTCTTAACCGTTAAAAAGAACACTCGTCCGCATATTCAACATTGTGGCAGGTTGTTATTAATAACACCGAAATCCATGCCTCACACGCATGGGGAATTTTATCCTGAATCCTAAGAAAGGATATGTCGACGCCTAACACGCGTCGCCGGTTTGATCTTTATCCGTAGAAAAGGATACCAGAGCCTGACTCTGGGGACCTTTATCCCAAAGCCTAAGTAGGGATAAGCCAACGTCTAAAACACGTTGCTGGGTAGCCTATTCCCATAACAATGGCAAAGTCTACATATTCAAAGTGGTAGCACAAAGTCTAAGGGAGTTCATTCCTTTAGCACAACGTCACATGCGGAACGGATTAAGATAATCTGCATGTAAGCCCGACTCAAACGGTAGTCGGTAAGAGCATCTCAAATCCGTTAAAGGCTGAGGATTTGCCAAAAATCCTAAGTCAACGTCTAATACACGTTGCTGTTTAGTCTTTTCATAAGAGAAAGACGAAGTCTACGTATTCAATATCGTAGCACTAAAAGAGTTAACTCTTTTAGCTTAACGTGACGTGTGGAACGGATTTAGACAATTCGCACGCTAGCCCGACTCAAACGGTAGTCGGTAAAGGCTAATCAAATCCGTTGAAGGCTGGGGGTTAGCCAAAAATCCTAAAGTCAACACCTAACACGTGTCGCCGGGTAGCCTATTCCCGTAACAATGGCGAAGTCTATGTATTCGACATCATAGCACAAAGTCTCAGAGAATTCAATCTCTGAGCATAACGTTACATGCGAACGGATTTAAACAACTCGCATGCTAGCCCGACTCAAACGGTAGTCGGTAAAGGCTAACCAAACCCGTTGATGGCTGAGGGTTTGCCAAAAATCCTATGAGTATTGTGGTCAATCATTTCAAACGGAATGACGAATCATAATAAAAAGGAAATTCACTAAAAGAGTCAAGAGTCAAAACACTCAGCAAACAAAATCACACATCAAGCCCGTGGCTAAAAATCTGCTGACTGAACTTATACAGCTTATCATCATAAGCTTGGCTAAGCTCAGCTCTAATGGACTCCTCAGTGGCGGTCGAAGTCTTCACAGCAGTCTCCTCTGTCTCGACCAGCTTCTGCTTCAAGGACTTTAACTCATCGGACAAAGCCGTGCAGGTCTGCTGGTCCTGTGCCTTCGTCATCTGAAGAACATCAAAAGTTTCCTCCTTTTCACGGAGTGCTCTTCTGAGCTGGTCTATCTCGGTCGCACAGGAAGAAAGAGAAAGGTCGAGCTCGGCAAGTGAAGATAATCTAGTAGCAAGACCAGTCTCAACTCGATCCACTCGGTCTCGCTGCACCCGAACCTCAAGACTTGCAAGAACCTGAGTCTCGCGCAGTGACTGTAAACGGGTCTCCAGCTCAGCAGCGATAAATGAAGAGACACCGGTATCTCGAAGCTCACGAAACATCTGGAGCTCATGCTCTAAGCAGTCAAGATCGTCAACTATAGCCTTCGCCAAGTCTGGATATCCTGCTTCCCTTATCAAGTTGATTCTGGAATTAAGGAGAGGTTTAAACTGGTGAAGGGAAAGTCCGCCGTGAAAGAGCTTGCCGATCATAGCATTCACAAAGGAGAAGAAGGAACGAACTTCTATGCAGATGACGACCTTGTCAGGATCGTCGTCAGATAACAACTCCTTCACTAAGACATGAAGACGAGAAGAACGCCCTACACAAAAAAGGGAGAAGTCCGTCAAAAGTCTTAATAAGAAAAAAGAATAACACTCTTCAATAAGTTAACTTATACCTTCTTCCCCTTGATCCGCTGGGGGTAGTGGAGGTGTAACGGCTGTAGGTGCATCAACTGGTGTAGTTGGTCTCACAGCCGGCTCAACAGGGTCTTTCTCAACAAAAGCTCCTGCCGGATTCAAAACAGAATTCGCAGAGGCGTTACATTATAGTTGCATTAGTCAAGATTGGCTAGTCCTATAATTAACTCAGAAAGAAGCACATACCTTCAAAGGAACCATCCTCGGGATTTTCAGCGAAGGCGAGATCAGAAAACATATCCCCAGGTAACTGGTCATCGATCTGAGGAGAGCTATATATGTAGCGCATCATGGGAGTGTCCGCAAACAAGCTTCCCTCGTCAAAGTCATCGATGGAGAAATCTGACATAAAAAGATATAAATGCCAAAGAAGAGTGAAGAGACTACAACTAATGGAAATGAGTTACCTTTCACAGGTGCATCGGCCTCTTCATTTCCAGGATTCATCTCCTGCAAATTATCTGAAGAAGCAAGAAATAGAGGACAGTTAGAGAATACACAAATTCATTCGTGTATTATCTAAAGAAATACAGTGTCAGTGTTAGATGTACCTGGATTCACGGAATCGGGTCCTACATTGATCTCCTCTCTAATGTCAGCAACCCCTGTAGGCCTCTCTACATGAGGTAGTGGGTCAGACTCATCGGGAGATACGGGAATGGGATCGGGACTCATCTCATTCTCTCCACGCACTCCTATATAGAGATAGAAGAGCATGAGTCAATGTTCCGAATAACCAAGAGAATGGTTCACAGGATGGATATTACCTCCGTCACTGGCAGGATCATCGCCAGCCAGGTCCATATCAGAAGCTCGGGAAGCTGCACGCGGCTTACGGGCTAATCTCTTCCGCCTAGCAATGGGGATCGAAGGTCTCGCCTGGGGAGGAGGACGGAACTCTTCATCCTGATCGACTGTGGTCCCTGAAACATCAAACCATAGTCAGTTTCAATACTTCTGGAAGATAGAAGCAAAAGATGAAGTGCAAACCTCGCTCGGAAAAGTCATCATAATCTTCGGGATCCCCGCCTAAAGTCTCGTCTGTGGAATGGAATGTCCTCTGGCCCTCTTCATCAATTCGGCGAGTCTTGTTCCGCGCCCTCTGTGCTCGAGCGTTCTCCCGAATCCTAAGGGAATCAAGCTGAGAAGCCTCCTCAGCCTCTATCTCTGCAATCGGCTTCACGGGGACAGTCTTGTTAGCTGCTAGTAACCACTTGCAGCTCAAGAAAGTGAGGTTCAACTGCCGATCAATACTCGGGAGACTGAACTTAGCACCAGTACAGCCAGTCACGGTCCACAACCATGCACGGAGACCGTCTACCAAACCACTATGGGTCCGAAACTGCTGACGAGGATTCCCGATGTAGAGCTGATCATAGCCAAACTGGCGAGCGAATCGGCAGGGTAGATATAGTTCTATGAAGCACTGATCCCTCACCCGAAAAGTCAGATAGCCAGGCCTAATGTTCACCAGCCAATTGAAGCAGCCAATGTCTAAGTGAGTCCGATACTCTCTCGGCCTCTCATCATCTATCAAGCACTCGCCGTACCGGCCGGAGAACTGCGGAAAACAAGTAGAGAATGCCCAACACTTGTGGACCTGCAGCTGCTGTCTGACATCAGAAAATCCTCGACCCTCCCACCTGCCATTCTCAAGCAACTGTAGCAGGGAACGGAGTGATCTGTGGCGTTCGGCACCGACATCATATCCGAGCGGTGGAGGACGAACCAGGCCATCAGATAAGCGTACGGAAGCTCCACCTTAAGAGTGGGAATCTGACCTGGCAAATTGGTCTCCTTCCGTGTGAAGGCACTAGAAAGCTGTTGAAGTCCTCGGTGAATGTCAGCTACCATCACCGGAAGAAGTGAGAGTTCTTTCTTGTAAGCAAGCTGAACTGCTGGATAGAGTACCTCCAAGGGCAAGGCGTCGCCAGACTGGTATGGAACCACGCACTTCTTCAACCAGATAGCAAGAAAGCCGGCAAGAAGAGTCATCGGTCGGATCGGTGTGGTCGCATGCCATAAGAAAGATCTGAACTTGGTCTTCGCAGGGAAGCCACCCTCAGGACTGCTAGTGGTATAAGAACGAGCGTCAATCTTCTTCAACAGACTGTTTACCTCTGAAGGAGTAAGTGGGGCCAACTCACAAATATCATCGCCAGAACGGTTCTCCAGGTTCTTGAACAAATAGTTCGCAAATTGCTTCAGACTCACGGAGGCCTTGGTCCTTTTTGCTAAAGGCTCAGACTGTGCTAAAGCAATGTGATAATGACAAGTGATATCCCATAGAGTCTCATAGCGATCAGGCATGCGATCCTTCAACTGGTCCAATTCATGATTAGAGGGAAAGTACTCCTGGTATAGCATCTGTCCCATGGACAAGCCGGAAATCCTGTGCATCTCGTGAAGAGCCAAGCCCAACTCCCCCTGCCGGGTCAGAAAAGTGTTCGAGTCTGGATTATATAGCTCGAACAAAGCACAGAAATGCCTCAAACTGACAGGCAAGCCATACATGGTGGCACGAACAGCTGCATACAAACCGCAAGCGTGCAACTCCTCGCTCCATCGGCTCAAGACATATGTCGTCATGCGACTCCACCAAGACTTGTCCAAAGAGTGGACCCAACCATAAATCCTGTGACGAGTCGCAGGCATCTCCCGTCCTAGGATAGCGAGGCGATTCCTCAAGGTCGAAGCAGTGGCGAGAAACTCGTTACGTGGTGGTGCATCTAGTCCCAACACTCCGGGATGCAATCCGGTGATGTGACTCCTGCTCGAGCCAGGAGCTGCCTGATGTGTGACATAGCCGCAATGGACGCTCTCATGATCCTCCGTCAAGCGCCACGATATCTCCCGTGTCACAGCCTGACGCCTGAGCTCAGTCAATGAGCGATGCCGAGGAATCTCCGGCAAGTATAGGAAGCCACTGCCGGTCCTATGGAGCCACCGCTCAGCATCAATGAATACGGCTTCTGGGTCATCGACAGAATCACCAAATAGGAAATCACTCTTCCGAAGAGGCTGAGTAGAACTGGCGTCCTTCACAAAAGGCGCGTCTGTGATCAGCTGACGAATAACTCGATGACTACCTTCCCTCACCACCTGGGCAACCTCAGTCGATGTGCCCGAAGCAAACTGAGGAGTAGCTGGAATAGGAGAAGGATCGTCGGAGGTCGAGTAATACTCGCCACGACGCCCACAGACTGCGTGGGACGAGAATGATCCAGAAGGGTACCCCACTGCAAAATAGACAGTTAAACACTGGTTAGTCTCGATTATAAAAGGAAATGGAACTCATCTTACAAATAGTTAAGATAGAGTCATTGCCTTATAAAGGGTGAGACGATTTGGCCACATTGTGCGATTACAACACAGGGTATGTCGACAACATATCCCTGCCTTATAAAGCGCAATGTAGCGTCAAATCGCCCCCTTTAATTCTGAGATATAGTTTCGACCAGGCAAAACATATCTTTGAAGCGTCGATCCTTACCAACGAGAATCAAGGCTCTTCCCGATTGCCTCGCCAAGGAGAACAACGTGGGGTAAAAAAGGACCAGTTTGTAAATTTACAAGAAAATAAGGACTAATTTGTAAATTTCCAAATACTGCCAAAAATAGCTCACCAGCATAGGAGGGAGGCGCGCCATCAGCCGACATAGCAGGGGAACGACCTCTCGAAGCACGCGACATGTCAAGCTGCAAAATAAGTTAAAAGAGGTCAGATCTAGAAAAAAGATCACTTTTTTATCAGATCTACCCCCCTGAAAGATTAACTCGAGGCGCCATATCATAGTTTTAACCCCCACATACGATCCCACAAGTACATAAATTAAATTGAGCATGAAAAAGATTGAAATTGTGGAGGATTTACCTGAAGAAAGGCTCGAGATCCAATAAAGATGAGGTCTTTTAGGAAACTCTCACCACGCGCTCGAGGGACCTGAGAGGGATTTTAAAGAACGGCTTTTTGAGGGATTTTTCAGTCCAAGATCCAAAGGAACCCTAGATCTAGGACAAATATCAAGATTTGAAGACGAAAGAGTGCTCGAGGGAAGAGAAAAGTCAAAGAAGGGGAGATAGGGGGGCCGGCCCTAGAGAGGAGAAGAAAAAAAAGAGAAAAAGAAAGAAAATGGACCCCTATTTATAAGGTGAACCAAGTTGAACCGGACCGGACCAAGTTAAACCGAACCGGACCAGTCCAAATCAGTCCAAATGGGGTTGAATCAAGCATCGAAACGACTTCAAATCAACTGAGGGTCCCATCCTTGGTTTATTCCTGTCTCTCCCACACATTCGGAAGGAACGGAAGAAATCTTTTGAGCCAAATTACTGCCTTTTTTGGCTCATTTTCAAGCCGGTTCAGCTTATTTTGAGCACGGAAATACTCCAATAAGGTATACGAGTATAAACTATTCCCCATTTTTATTGAGAAGTTCCTGGAGAATATTTTTCTAAAAATATTCTTAAAGATAACTCAATAACACGACGCCGGATAACGCGTCGTAAATAAAGACTCAACGCCAACAATCGAGGGTTAGTTGTATGTCGAACCAACAAACACGAGCTAAAGATTGGAAAATCAGGAATCGACTTCAAGTTCAAATTCCGACGACGGTTAGACAATAAATGCAGCACCGGAATCCTTACAAGCATTCGACGAAGCACCGAATAGCCTGAAGGAGTGAAGGAATACAGAACAAAAGTCGTTCCAGGTCCCATTACACCGATAAAGGGTAGGGGCAATCATATCCAAAGTATTCCAGACTCTTCTATAAAAGAATGAGTCTGGAACACTTTGGAGGGGGTATCTGTAGGCGTATAAAATTGCCTATAAGTCCCTTAACATGGCTCGGCACGATGATTCGACAAATCAACGGACGTTCGAGCGACGAGGCGATGAGGTACGCAAGCAATGGAATACGTTCGCGTGTGGAACCAAACCAACGGTTCGGAAAGTTAACGAGTCGTCCAACAACAAAACGGACTTGAACTCAAACACCGAGGCGGGAATACTGCCAAATAAAGACCTGGGCTATCAAATCAAAGTCCGGACAAATCAAACGAAGAACCGAAAGACGAAAAACACCGGAAAACGACAAAACGGAACACACCCGGGGACTCGGCCTAAACCGAGCCAACCCGGGGTGGCTCGGCCCAAGCCGAGCCACCCCAGGGTGGCTCGGCCAAAGCCGAGCCACCCTGAGGTGGCCCGACTCCCCCCCTCTCTCTTGTGCACAAACGCACAGTGAAGAGAGGCTATAAATAGGGGGGTGGTTGTTCATTTCAAGGGACTTTTTCTGAAACTTCTGAAGAGCCGAAACTCTGCCGGATTGCGACCTCAACTCGGATTTGTGAAGGCTTGAAGACTTGGACACTCGGATTCGATTCTTGGCGAGCACCCGAACCAAATAAGGCAGGAGTTCGAAGGGATCTAATCCTCAGATCTACGTCGTTCTACTCCGGATCTAAGCTTGGTTCTTAGATCCCGAGATTCGAGCGGTCGTTTCCTTGGTGAAACGATCCCTCCCGGCTATTATCTCCTTGGTGGGATAATACCCGTTATACCATGTAGATCTGTTTGGATCGAGATTGCACGGTGGTCCACGGTAATCAACCCCGGCACAGGCAAACAACCCACAAAGCGAGTGATCGCAAAACAGGAGCTCGCGATCTGTTCGACAAAAGAGAAAAATTGTAATTTTTGTTTCTTTGTTTTGATTTTCATTGTAAACCGGATCTTATAAAAAGACCGGATCTTTCTGTAACGCATAAAGTTGTTCTTTAAGATAGCAATGACGTCATCAATGAAGAAAGCACCAATTTTTCACGCGAACAGGTGTATGTTGGAAAGATTGTAATGAAGAGAATAAAAGAAAATTGACTTGTATTTTTTTGATTCCGATTACAACTTGGTTACAAAAGAGAAGAAAACGAATTTGGTTTTCTCCTTTGTTTAAAACTGGGTTCTTCAAGGTAGCGATGGAGTGCTTCCTTCGATTGTTTGCGTCGGATTTTCTCTCCGTTGACGATCTGACCGTCTCTTATCTCGTGGGAACGATGAACTTTTGTGGAAAGTTTTATATGTAACTCTTTAACGAGTTTTAAGAACTCTGAACGAGTTAGAACTCTGTGGATAGAGTTGTTAGAACCGAAGATTCGGTTAATGACCAAGCAGATATTCTGTTGTTGAAGAATCCTTCTAGATTTGATCTCCTGAATTTAATTCAAAAATCCTATATCCAAGGATTTTGTCTCTCTTGCCTCTCTGTGCGGTTGAGATCCCAATCGCCCCCAAACCTGTGCGGTTTAGATGCTGAAGAAGCCCTTAGCTAACTCTTTCGTTCCAAAAAGCTAGCCCCTAACTCAGTTGAGTTTGTTGAGATTTTATAGGTGGATAAGAGGTTGTAACTGCCCTCTAAATCCGCTCCTAAGTGGGCGTGATTTCCTCAGATCGTGGGGAAACAGTTCTGAAACCGTTCGACTCGTATTTGAATGAGTCAAACACCCAATCTGGCGTTCAGAACCCAACTTCGCCTCTTAGAATTGAAAGCGAAGTTGGGTATTGGCTGAACATCAATGAACGCGAGGGTTGCTCGCGTTTGGTTTGTTGTAGCTTGGAAACTCGGGGGTCGCCTGCATTTCCGAAATTATGACGTGGGGATGACTTCCGCGTTTCAGAAGGGATTAGTTGATCTGTAACCTCTTCTACAGGGCGTTGCAAGGACCGTTGTTCCGTAATCCTAGCTTTAGCTGTTGTGAGGTGTGAAAGTCGTCAGATTGTAATTTTCACTGTAGATTGTGAAGACTGCTGAATAGAGTTTTCATCAGCAATCGGAAGCGTCGTTGAATAGTAACTCTTCTTGATCTATGTGAAAAGTCCTCTATTTGCAGCTTTCGTTTGTTGACATGAAAGTTATCTGATTGTAGCTTTCATTATTAGAACTTGACGGGAATCAATCATCCATAGTGACTTTTAGACGAATATTTGCCCACAGCTCTCTACCAAGCAACTCACCAACTAAGTTCAACCTTTTATTTCTGAAATCATTACACTGCTCATCAGCATCTTTAATAGTTGCTAATATAATATTGGTCATGTTGTTGTCGCAACCATCAAGATCAATCATCTCAAACATGAGGTCGTGTTTGTAGCGATCATAATGCTGCGGATGTAATAATTTAGAAATCTCTTCTGTTTCGATTGTAAGGATGAATTCTACTTCTCGATTTGAAGGAACTATTGCCTTGTAATCTCGTAGGGATCAGCTATCTATTATAATTTTTAGACAGCCTACAGAACCCCCTCCAAAGTTTTCGAAAGTTCGTGGTTGACTGGGACGAATTTTTGAAATACTTTGGATCCTAAAATTTCGTAAATTGATTGTCCACTCCGTCTGATTGGAAGACGTAGCGAAACTGGTTGTCAGAATGTTGAGATGTTGCTTACTCGAACCAAGCAATACAGCTTTTGAGCTTTGATGACAATGAAGGATGAAACACGCTCCAAATCTGGTCTGACGATTTTAGCGTTGCTGATTGTAATCTGCTTACACCCATCTGATAGACTCCCCAATGCAGTCGCCTATTGCTTTTTGATTTTGATGACTTTGGTGGTTGACCTCAAAAAAAAAAATTTTATTTAAGGCCTTGTTGATTGTAACGCGTAGGTGAACTCTGCACTTGGGAGTTTAAACGCGTAGGTGAACCTTGCGTTTGGAATTTCAACCAACTCGAACGCGAGGGTCGAGTTTGGACGGGATTCTAGCCTCGAATCCCGTTCGTTAAGATTTGACAGCTCACAGCTGTCTATAAATAGACCACTGGAGGTCAAATCAAGAGTCATTTGACTCTTCTTGAAATTCCAATGAAAATTTTCGTTTCCATCTCCGGCGCAAAGAACTGTTCTTCTTCTCCTCCGACTGGATTCCATGGCGCCCAAGAAGACCGTCTCTCGTCCCTCCAAGTCCGACGCCGCTGCGGCTCAGGGGTCGGCGCCGTCGGCCGGTGGCGCTGCTGCTCAGGTAACGTGCCACCCTCACTTCCTTTGATTGGCGGTGAGTACGACCTCCGTGGTCATTAAACTTGCTTTGGCAAGTTCTGATCTTTGGATCAACAAGGAAACTTGTTTCGACAACGCGGGGCTCAACTCCGTCGTTTAGTATTTTTGACGAGGGGTTCGACCTCCGCGTCTGACATTGTTGACGCGAGGTTCGACCTTCGCGTCTGATGTTTTTGACGCGAGAGTCGACCTTCGCGTTTGAACGTTTTATTGACGCTAAGTTCGACCTTCACGTCTGAACTTCTTGTTGACGCTAAGTTTGACCCTCGCGTCTAAACTTTACCTTTGTGTTATCTAACTTTTTCTTTGTTTTGCAGTGCGTCATACCAGCGAGCCTCTCCCTTTTCGCCACCATTTTGGACATGAAGGTGGTGTAGATCTGAATATGACTTTCAATCTTCGTGAAGAACTCCCAGTTTTCCGAATTAAGGATAAGAGTCACGCGGAATTAATCACCCAAGCTTCTCCCGAGACTCTTAGGATATTGGTTACGGATGCTCGATTTGAGAACCCGAGCAGTAAGCCAATAATCAAACCTGGGTTCCTCTTCGGGGATTATGTTGACTTCGAGGCCGACACTGCCTATGATGGGGACTATAAGTGGTTGCGGAAAGTTGGGGACCGTAACCTTTTCTTGCCCAATATGGAGAGGATGTTCCCCATATCCTACTTTCAATGCGCTTCTATCCCAAGGCGTATGGATTGGCCTCTGGTGAAGGATCAGGATGGAGTTGTTCTCGGGACCCTAACTTTCCAAGGGGTCCGCACGGTTAGTTATAACCAATTGGTGACGGCTTTACGGCCAGGATTGTTTGCCAAGGAGTACCCTATCGGCGAAGTGGCTAGTCCAACAAACAATTTCGTCAAGAAATTTTTGGCCCGTAAAGGAGAATTTCCCGCGCAAGGATTTAGAACTCCTGGCTGAGTTCATTCTCCGGTAACAGGGTGGTGGACCCGGATTACCAAATTCGTTTTGGACGAATTGGATGTGCCTCTCACTCAAGCTGGCTTGAAGATTCCGGTACGGGCCACCAAGTTCGGTGTTGTTCAGAGCCACTTTTATTTCTTCTCCATATTGGAGAAGTATAATCCTGAAACTTGTACTTTCTTCACCCCTATGGGGGAATTAGGCTTCGCTCTCCACGAGATGCATGAAGTCTCGGGTCTTCTTCTTGGGGACTTGTCGTACGAAGAATTTGTTCCGGGATCGGCGGAACTTAAAATTTTGAAGAAAACGAGCCCTGAAATTTACTCCACCTTATGGGAAGTCATGTGTCACTTCCACATCTGCATGCAACAAACAGGGGCTCGAGGAAGCGGCATTAAGTAAGTGTCTTGGGTGGAATATTTATTCCAGAACTTGACCAATAAGGGAGCCTCCGTGTCCAGATTACCTGCTAGCACTTTGGAGGAGGTCCAGGCCCGAATCGACGATGCTACTTCCCACTGCACCAATGAGGCCAAGGAAGATGTTTTCCCGGCCCATACGAAATTTGAGAGTTTCCACTACCAAGCTCTGCTCCCTATTTCTGATACGGCGCTTTTGGCTGGGTACTTAATGTTGTGGCTCAAGCGGTGCGTCGTTCCTACCAGGCCGATCGATGCTCTTGCTGTTGAGGTGATCTATCCTACTGTTCTCCTGGCGCACGGGAGACCAGTAAATCTGCTTTATGCCATAGTGGGCCGTTTGCAGAGTGGACTGCGGGAGTTAGCCTTGGAATTTATTGATGTCACCGAGGTGGAGTCTGGGGACCACAAAGCTTTCAAAACTCTCAATCCCCGGATACCATTGTCATATACCTATTTGATGGCTTGGTATGTGCTCCACTGTCCTCCTCTAATGAGTGCGGCCTCTCCCCCGGGGGACTCATTCATCCCGTTTGTGCAACGATTAGAATCTGCAAAATGGGAAGGGGGATACATGGTTAGAATTCGACAGATTTTGTCGCGGGACACCCACTTCCACATATGGCGTTGTTTCCCTGATTTTGAAGGCGGCGTCTACGGAGCGGAATATCAAGATGTCGCGGGTCCTAATGGATTCACCCAGCTGAGCGGGGGTGTTTTCCATTGGCTGCTCTCTATCAGGCCCGGTTATTTGATCTTCCGGCAAGGCGCTCATTGTTTCATCGAGCCCTACCAGCCCTATAGGTTTGCACGCTAATTTGGGTATGATCAGTTGTACGTTGGGAACCCTCGTCCTCAGCTCTCAGCTGTGGGTAACATATATGAGGGGGCCAGGGCTTGGTACTATTCCGTGGCAGGCTGTACCAAAGCGACCTTCAGGCTTCCCCACAAAACACCCAACTCCTATACCTCCATAAGCTTCTGCAATTGGTATTTCGCCGCTTCCCAGACTCCCAACTACAACTTGAATACATCTTGCCTGAAAGACATTAGGCATATGTATGCTTTAAGGAGAGGGTCTAAAACGTCTCGTCTGAGAGGGATCGATGAGTTCCTATCTATTGAAGACCAATCTGCTGGCCAGGAAGAGGAACAAGGAGCTAAGCCTGTTCCAGAAGAGGAGCAGCAAGTGGTTGAGCCTCCCACGACGAGAGCAGCGGGGAAAAGAAAGCTCTCTGCGGATGAAGCCGGTCGATATGAGAAGCAGATCCGTCGGAAGTTGATAGTTGACTCTCCTCCTCCTAAGGGCCAGCAAAAATATAAGTTGATGGCTGATGCTATCAGAGCTGCTGAAGATGAAGACCAACAGGAATCTTCAGTTGCAGGCCTGCCACATAGAACTGGGCTTCGTTCTCATGGCCCAGCCCTTTCGAGCGATGCTTCTTCTTACCATCCCCCCGAGGACGAAGAGGGCGAATTAATGGCTGCAGATGCAGAATCTGCCCTGGTGATGGACCTTCCTAGGTCTCCTACCTTAGAACCAGGGGGTCTCGAAGGAAATTTATCCCCTCCTCCTTTAGTACTAATGTCGCAACCTGGTGGTTTAAGTCCTAGTCCGACAACGGGACTTATGACTAAACCAGCTGCTGGCACAAATCTCCCCGAACCCTCAATTGCATTTGATGGCGAAGAGGATGTGGATTATGAAGGTTCTTCGGCTAGTGAAGCAGCTGACGATGGTGGGGAAACTGAGGATGTTGAAGTTAGCAAGCTACCGGGCAATGATGTGGAGGATGAAGAGCATAATTCCATGGATGACATAACCATTTTTGATGATGCTCCTAAGGTCCCATCTGATAAAGCATCCGGTTACACTCCTTTTTATCCCACCGGTAAGTTTGGTTTGTTTCGAATTCTTCCACATGTTTTGTCTGCGTTCCGACCTTTTTTTCGCGTAGGTTCACCTACTCCTGGGACTACTTCTGCTGCTCCTTTAGAGCAAGAACCTGCGCAAGTATCGGCTCCTCTACCAGAGCAGCATTTATCTGGCTCTCCCAACGCCACTGCTTTACCTGCAGCCTTGCCTAAGACTACTGCTGCGACTCCTCTTCTGGAACAGCAGCTTGCGCCATGTAGGTGTAAATTTCTGATTTTCCCGGGAAAGGGGAGGGATTTCGTTTGTATTTATAAGAAAGCTTATTACAAACTAAATCAATCTGAATTACAACAGAAGCGGAGGGAATGCCCTCCTTGTTTATATTTGTGGGGACTTTACGATAGCTACAGGATGCTTCGCCCGGTGCTCGCGCCGGGTCTGCTTCCCTTGGACGGTTCGACCGAGGTTGTTGGAGAGCTTCAGTACTCAGTAGAAGCTCTGGGTGAAAGAGTTCGAATCCTCTAGTTCGCCAGCGATCGGAGCTCGGAGCTTGGAGATTTTCCGATGGGTTGATCGATTCTCCTGTTGATCGATGTTTTTCTCCGATCTGTCGATCTCCACTTAGGTTGCTGTAGGAAGCTCTTTTAAGTGGGAGAGGGACAGTTCGGTTGTCCCTTGAACCATGGGATGTGACCATACATTGTTCAAGGACATCCTATTGTCCCCTGTACAACAAACGGTTGTTTTTGGGGCTACAGGTCGCGTCACGTCGTATAGGAGTGGGAAAGCCCCTCCTCGTACTCGTGACAGCGACTGCCAGGCACTCGAGTGGATCTGGATATCTCATCGAACGCCGGTGGCTCTGACCTTTTGCTTGGAACGCGGTACGCTGCATTTATGTGGACGCAGACGGCTCTGGCAACCGTCCGCTCACTTGTGCGGCGAGGTAACGAGTGACCATCCGGCGGTCCTGAGGTGCTGTACCCTTCCTCCCTTCACCCTATGTCTGAATAGGAGCGGGAGAATGGACGTTGCGTGCCTGAGCAAGCTCTGGGTAGCTTTCGGCGCGTCATGGCTTCGGCCTCCCATTCTGACGGGTGAGGCGACCTGCATTTATGAGTCTACAGGCCGGTTCGGCGCCCGTCTCGCGGTAATTTTTACCGTCTACAAGACCCTCTTCAAAGTTTTCAGACCAAAACCAACTTACGTGTGGTCTGGAATACTTTGAATAAAGACGTTTCGGACCAGGTGCATTAGGATTTTTAGCAAACCCTCAGCTATCAACGGGTTTGATCTGCCTTTACCGATTACCGTTTGAATCGGGCTAGCCATACTATTCCCCTCAGTATGATAAGTTATCGAGCAGTTTCTCTTAGGCTTAGTGCTAAGATTTCTACTCTGACCCTTAGTCGCCTGGGGCGCGGGTGTAAACGAAATCACTTCGCCAGTTTCTAGATTTTGGGCAAATCGCCCTTTTCTTCAAAGGTGTGTGAGTCGCGCGGGCGAAATTAGGACTCGTTGGCGAAACTTTGAAAGATTTGCGGATTTTATTCAAGTTTTCACCGTTGAGACCCTTTCTTTGGGCGAAATTAGGCCTAATGTGGGTAGGCCATGTGTTCACCTGCGGGTATCGTGTCTTTCCAACTAAGGCGGTGTGGCCTTGTCACAATTTGACAACTCGACTCTGCTCAACGCGCCTCGTCTTGATCGTGGCCGTGGTTTTTGAATTCAACCGTTGGATGCAACCGTCGATGAGGGTGATCTGGGCCGTCGAATTTGATCGTGGCCACGTTTTCCCGTTCGAGGGCAGTCGTGGCCACGTGGGCAATCTTCCCCTTTTTTAAACCCGCTGTTTTCCTCCTTTGGGATTCACCGTGCTCTTGATTCTTGAAAGAAACTTCTAAGACAAGAATTCCCGCCTCATCTTTCAATGGCTCCAAAAACTAGGAAGCGCAAAGTGAGAGGTGCAGGCCCTGGAGGTTACTCCGATCGCCTCTCCGCCGGCATGCCCGCCAGTGCTCCGGAGTCGTGCTTAGGTACGTCGATAAGTTTGTTGGGTGACTTCGTGTAGGTTCCAGGCGTTGTATTTGGGGAGATGAGCGTCGCTCATCGTCTCGGAATCCCGCCGCTTTTCGACAGTTTCCCCTAATTTTGGGCTAAGTTAGCCCTATTTGCCCTTAGGGGGGGGAGGCGACCTTTCTTTTTGATAGGCGATTCCGTCTGTCTCTGTTTGATGGGCGATTTTGCCCTTTTGGCGGACTTTGTCTTAATCGATTTTCCTTTCTTACAGCGACTTTTTCCGATGAGGCCTTCTCGGAGGGTGTGGCGATTGGCCACGCCGGTGGTACGAACTACACGGCACCCCCTAGATTTCCCTCCTTGGCTCCATTACCCGTTTTCGCCGCCGAGAAGCCGGACGGCTTGATAAAGAGGGTCACGGACGGTCACCACCTGACGCTGCGCGAGTTGACGACCGACGCAGCATTGACGGATGATGCCAGGGCAGAGCTGCCGAAACCTCAATTCTTGTTCGGCGACGCCACGACCGACCCCTCTGCCTTGTTGCTCAAGGAGAGCATGTGGTTCCACACGGTAGAAGGGATACACTACTACCTCCCCAGTATGTCGAGGGGGGTCTCGATCGTTGAGCTGCGATCCCTCGCGGTTCCTCGGACGATGAATTGGGAGCTGACCCCCACTCAAGACGGGGTCACCTGTAGCGTTTTCACGGGCTCTACCGCTGGATATGGAGTGGATGGCTCATGTAAGCGCGTGACGGGTCTGCGTCCTGGCTTAATGTCCGCTGAACTGCCCGTGGGGGAGTCGATATCAGCAGCGGAGACCTTTCGTCATTGTTTCTTTCGAGTCGGAGGGAGTTTTCCACCAAAGGATTTCAGAGCTCCGGGGTGGGTCTATTCTGCACCCGGCAGTGACACTTGGTGGTCCAAGATCACTGACCGTGTTCTGGCCGAGAACGCCGATCTCAAGAACACGGAGTTGTACGCGGCCATCGAAGCCACGCGGCACGGCTTGCGGATCAACGCTTCTCAGTTCCACAGCATTCTGGAGCTGTATTGTGCGGAAAGCGGCACATTCTTCACCCCCAACGGTGAGCTTGGCATCACCCCTCACGAGATGCACGACGTGTCGGGTCTGCCCCTGGGAGACTTTCCTTACGAGGAGTACGTCCTCGATCAAGCTGAGATCGATCAGCTGTTGAGCCATTCGCCCTCGGCGGTCGAGACTTTGTGGGAGCTACTCTGCCACTACCACATCTGCCTCAGCACCTTGGGGGTAGCGGATCATAAGGGGAAGAAGAAGGGGATCAGCCACAAGAACTGGGCTGATTATCTGTTCCCGGGGAACGACGTCAAGGGGCAGCCTGCCCTCCCATTAGGCGCATGTGACCAGTCTGAAGTGGAGGCGAGGATAGCCGAAGAGGGGGGAACCGTGACTCTCAACCGTGATGAAGGCGGATTTAAGTCTGGTACCGTCCTCCACTCTTTCCACCATCAGGCGGAGTCACCAATCTCTGGGAAGGCGCTGCTTGCGGGGTACCTCATGTTATGGTTGAAGAGGTGCGTAATCCCCACTCACTCCTTCGAGGATCTTCCCGTCGAGGTCGTGTACCCGGCGGTTTGCTTAGCTCACGGGAAGTCTTATTCCCTGGTATCGGCGACGATAGCGTGCATCCATCGGGGGCTCCGCACCCTGACGGCTCAGTTCTGCCGCATGTCGACTGTTGATGAGGGAGAAGGAGAGGTCATCAGGACTCCCAACCCTAGGGTGGGGCTGCCGTATACCTATCTGATGGCGTGGTTCGTATACCACTGTGAGTGCTTGATGAGTGCTCCAGCGGCGCTCCAAGGTGATAAGTTTGTCTCGTTCGTCCAGCGCTTGGAGAAGTGCTCCTGAAAGTGCAAGGACATCCCTGATGCAAGGAAGATGCTCTCCCACTTTGGGAATTACAACTTTCGCCGTTCCTTCCCCTATTTCAGCGGGGGCGGATACGGAGAATCTCTCAGGGATGCGCCGACGGCGGACCACTACACAACCCTCCCTCGCGGCGCCTTTCGCTGGTTGGTAAACATCCGGCCAGGGTATCACGTTCTGAGAATGGGCTCGTCGTGCTATCTCGAGCCGTACATCCCCTGCAGGTTCGCCCGCCAGTTTGGGTATGACCAATTGTACGTGGGCAACGTCAATCCCCAACTGCGGTTCGAAGGAGGGCTGGTGGATGGAGCTCGCGGATGGTTCTGGACTCATGCTGGCGGCACCGATGCTCGCTTTGAGTTACCCTCAAAGGATCGTGACTTGCACCATACGTTCTCGTATTGCCGGTGGTATCGGGGCGCCAGCGCCGATCCTACCGACTTCCGGTTCCAGAGTTCGTGCCTGGCGGAGCACAGACGTCACCCAAGAGGAGCTCCTCGACCTTCGAGGCGAAGGGGCCGTGCCACGGCTAGGGAGTTGTTCATGGAGGACCCTGCAGGAGATCCTGAGGGTGAGGGTGTGGGTCCAGACGAACCCAAAGCGCCCGAAACACGAGCTCCTCCTCCCAGTCTTCCTTTAGATTCCCAGGGCGAGCGGAGAGAGCCCGTTGAGTTAACCCGGGTGAGCAAGCGCCTGGAGCAAGCCCGTAGTGTGATTGCTGGGCGTATGGGAGTGCCCCTGTTATCTCCGAGCAGTTCGTTGCTCTCAAAACGACAGCGAGAAGCGGCGGAGAGCTCTAGAGTGGAAGTGGCCAAGAGGGCCCGTGGCGAGGAGACTATAGTGACCACCAGAGCGGCGGCTGGTCGGGCTGGTACTGTCTCCGGGGCGGAAGTTGCTCAATCTGCTCCTTCTGCTGCGCCGCAGGTGGCTCCGGCGATTTCGAAGGATACGCTTCCTTCATCGGGTGTGGAGCCACAGGCGGGGGTCTCAATGACCCCTGCACCTGTACCGAGAGGTAATCTTCTGATACGATGTCCTCGTGTACGAAGTTAGATTCGTATTTTCTGACTGTCCATATCAAATTCGTGCAGTTGAGCAAGTGATCCCTATCCCTTCTGATGAAGAGGAGGGGAGTGGAGATGAAAGAGAACCAGGGGGTTCAGGTAAGCATGAGTTTCATTGTTGTCGACCCTTTTAGGCCAAGGGGATACTAATTGTTATCGTTTTCTTTGTATCCGCAGTTGGCCCCTCCCATGAAAGTGCTGGCAAGGAGGATCCTCCCTCTTGGGAGGGTCCTTCTGGCGAATCTGAGACGGATGACAACGCCTCCATTCACGAGGCGCTATCAAGCGAGGAGGAGGTGGCGGTCCCTGCGAATCGACAAGGGGGAACCCCCACTTCCGAGGGGACACCGGTCGGGGGTGAGCGCTCAGCGCGAGAGTCTCCTGCTCAAGGGGGAACTCCCGTTGGACTAACGGTCAGCTCCTTACCTGTGGTGACTTGCGACTCCGCCACTGCCATTTTGGCGGCGCCAGCGATTGTTCCGGCTCCGGCAGCGCCAGTCGCCACTTCTGCGATCGTGACCACCGGTGCCCCGATCGTGGCTTCATCCTCTGTCAAGGATGTCGCTCTCTCTCCTATGGAATGCTGGCGAAAGAGGCAGGTGGAGCGAGCTGTGGCCAATTTCGAAGACACTCTGACTCACTGCACTCGGCAGGTCTTGGAGGGGAATCGTCCCTTCGAAGAATTCAAGGAAGTCCTTGAGGACGACGCGTCCTTCATGCGTAAGAGGCTTGGCATCACCGCGGCGAGACCCTACTTTCAGCGCCTGAACGCAGTGGAGGTGGCGGTTCAGCAGCTGCTCACTCTCCGTGCGGAGAGTTCCAACCTCTTTGATCTCGCCTCTTACGAAGTTCGAGTAACCCTGGCAGATCGGGATTGCCGCCTGAACGAGAATCTAACGCTGGAGTTAAAGTTGTCAGCGGAGCTGGAGCAGGCCCAGGCCGAGGATGCGCGGGTGGCTCGCGAGCAAGAGACGGTTGATAGCCGATTCTCCCGACTTTCCTTTGAAGTGGAGAGGTTGAAACGGGTCATAGCTGACGCGCAGGCTTCTCTGGCTGTTCAAGGGGAGGCCCTTGATCAGGTGGCAAAGGAGTTGGAGGGCGTTGAGTCCCGTCGGCAGTTGATTACTGACTCGGTTGGGGAGAAGGCTCGAGCCCTCAAGGAAGTCCAGGTGGCCATTCAAGACTTGGTCTCGTGCACTGAGGAAGAGATTCGCCGAGAGGTCTTACGGAGGCTTGAACTCCGTCATGCTGCAAAAGTTCGCGAGGCGGAACGGCAGTTGAAATCCTTGTAATTCGCCTTTTAATTTTTTCGTTGTAATAGGACTCCTTTTTCTTGAATGAAATCACCCTTTTGTTTCTGGCGATTATGGCTTGTGTGCATACTATATTTAGTATAGACTAATTGATGTCAATGTTTGAGGGAAATTTCCCTTGGCGGATTCCAGCTACAGACCCGTTTCGCCTGCTGGCGAATCTTGCAAATTGATGAATTCGCAGTTGCTCCGTTAACGGCGATTCTAGATACAGGTGGACTCCGTTTTTAGCGGGTCGTGTGTCTGCCCACGTGCATGTCAGTTACGGAGGCGTGGGTGCGCCGTCTTGCTTTAATTACAGCAGTGCGATGGGTCTCTTCGTCCTCCACGCCCGATCTGGGCCGTTGATTAGAGATCATGCTCCGAAACTGCTGAATTTCAATCATTCATATAGGATGCGGGATATTCGGCTTCTCCCTCAACTGTTCGGGACTGAAGGGTCCAATCGAACTGCATATAACCGTCTAGGATCGGGGTATTTTAGTACCTTTTTCCTTCGTCAAGAAAAGCCAAGGCTTTCTCATCGTTCCTCTCAGAAGAGATCCTGATCACCTTGTGTCTCCCAGATGGCACCGAAGACGAAGAGGGTTACTTCTAAGAGGAGGAAGGAGGCGTCTCCCTCGGGTGCGGTCAGGACGGCCGCTGCCGGAGGTACGTTCCTAGTTCAAATCCTGTTTAGACATGGATAGGTATCTCTTGCTTAGATCCCCCCTCCATGCCCTCACTGTGCTTCTCAGCCCACGATGATGCACCGCTTCCTGAGGAGCATGAGGCGGAACCTATCTTGATATCCGATGATGAGCCCGAGAGCCCGGAGGCTCCTCCTGCCCAAGGTTCCGCTCCGCAACCAGGAATGGAACCTTGTCTCGAGGTTCCCCCAATTGCGGCGCTCGCCCCTGGTCAACAACCTACTCCCCCTGGCTCCTTGTCTTGGCAGGCCCGCGTCGAGGAGTTCGAGAACGCCGTGAGACAGGTAATTTCTCTTGTCGATCTCGGCTTGGGTAGTTTTGCCAGTTTCAAGCAATCTCTCCTGGACCGTGCGGTAGACATTTGACGATCCGGCGAAAATCGGCTTTTCACCCGTTGTATACGAGAACTTCGTCTTCTGGAGTCGCGTATGACAGGGCTAGAGGCATTGCTGCGGGAGGGCCCGGACGTGGAGTCTTGTTTGGTCCACCTCCGATGTTTGGAAGCTCAGGAACAGGAGGCCCGTTCCAAAGAAATTGCTGATTCGGAGTCTATCGTTGATTTTTGGGTGAGTCAACAACAACAGTTAGGGGACCAAGTCGTTGACCTCAATCGCACCATGGCTCGTCTGAGAGCTGAATTGAGGCAAGCGGAGACGAATTGGAAGGGGCTTCAATCCGATGTCGTCAAGGCTGGCAAGAAGGCTGAGGAAGAAGCCCAACGTCTTCGGGCTTTGCGTGAAAAGGACGCTGCTGCCAGGTCGAGCTTTGAGGAACGAATCAGGAAAACAGCCGAAGACAAGGCTCGGGAGGACCACGCGAGGAAGGTGGACCTGGTCAAGGAGGAGATCTCTACTTTTAGCGTGTTTGATTGAAATTTCTGCTATGTATTCCTGCTTAAGATACTCTGTTTATTTGTCTTGCTTTTAGAACTATGTCATGACTCGTGAAGTCATGACTTCGTTTAGATGTATTATCTTAAACACTGGGTGCATGTTTTGCCTTTTTGAACGTAATACTGTGCCTTTCGCGATTTTTAAAGAACATAACTTTGTTCAAATGTACTGTCTAGAAGCATTTGATGCAGTTTGCGTTCTTCCCCATCGTGTTCCTTTTGGATATAAACCCTTTAATATTTCTTTGGTATGGCCATCAGCGATTTCAGGTGGTGGTGAAAGCTCAACTCAGATACGGGCCGGCAAATTCGCCGAGAGAGTCGTATTAAACCGTCGGTGAGTTCGCTGTGAGGATTAACTTCAACCGCTGGCGAATTCAAACCGCAGGCGAATTCCCAGCGGTGGCGGATTAGAATGCAAGCGAATCTCTCGAGAGGGCGAATTCTTTTTTTTTTAATGGCGAAATCTCGTGCCACACGTCTTTCAGCGGGCCCAAGTGCTTGCCAGCCAAGGGATTAAAGACGTGTTAATGCCCATTAATGGCGAAGCGACAGAGTGCCTCGCTTCTTGGGCTTCATCCGATCGGTCGGTTCGGGTCACGAGAAGTAGGGCTTTAAATGGTGTTGAACCCGAAGCGCCTCGAGGCGTCTGAACCGCTTGATCGTTTGAGGGGACAGATCATGACCGTTGGATTTTCAGATATATCCCCGTACTCGCCATCCCTTCAGCCACGCTCTTTCCTTTTCGAGAAAAGAAAACAAGCGAGGAGAAAGAATACCGCCGCGATTTGCTCCTCTCATGGCCTCTTCTTCCGATCACAGTGATGCCGAAGGTGTCGGTTCCTCCGCCACCGTCGTCAATGTTGACGTTCCTACTGTTGCCCCTGCGAGCCCGGTTCAGGGATTTCCCATCCCGGACCCCGTGGCTCATCCCGC
Organism: Asparagus kiusianus; assembly: GCA_022839385.1. Taxonomy (NCBI): domain Eukaryota; kingdom Viridiplantae; phylum Streptophyta; class Magnoliopsida; order Asparagales; family Asparagaceae; genus Asparagus; species Asparagus kiusianus. Next base: position 10,128 of record BQKN01058923.1, on the reverse strand, counting down.
TTTCGTGCCACTCCATCGGTTGGTGGAGTTGGTGCACGGGACTGCCCTCTTGATCAGCGTGGGTGACGGGCGGTACTACGACACGCTCCCCCTCGTGGAAGCGGGTTTGGAGGCGATCCGCCGTGCGGGTGATGCCTCGCTCACACGGCGATGTGAACGAGAACTCGAGCGCGTGGAGGGGTGGATGTACCGCCTCGAGGAATTAGCTTACGAAGACATCTCCGACGTGCTACCGCCTTCCCCATTGCACTTCCTGCTTGAGCGCAACGAGCGGGCGAAGCGTATCCAGGCGAAGGAGGCTGAGCTCAGACGCCTGAGAAAGCGGCACCAAGCGGTGACTGACCGGATGGACGCTTACTTGGACCGGGCTTTCCACGAGGACGCCGGCACTCTTCGTGGCGAAGCAAAGCTGCAGGAGCGTTCGCGTGAGTTGGGGAGGCTCGGCGAGGCTGCCAGGGAGGTTGAGAGGGCGCTGGAGCTCCTTCGCAAGGAGGAAGAGGATAGCCAGGCGGCCCTGGCCAGGCGACAGCAGGAGCGGAAGGAGAAGGCTAGGACCCGTCGTGCGGCGGAGCGGGCTGCGCTCAAAGCCAAGATCGGCTCCTTCAGCCTTCTGAAATTCCTGTAATGCTTGCGCCGTTTAGGTCTTCCCCTCTTTTTTTTTTGTTTTGTCAACTCAGTTGGTGCTCCAAGCACCATAACTTGAAAAAAGACTTATGCTTGTAAACTTTGGCCCGTAATGGCCTTGAGCTTTTGCTTATTTTTGTTTCGCATGCATAGTTTCCTTTTCTTTTGTTTGTGTTGTTCTGGTATTTGAGTTGAACTCGGTGAGCTTCTGACCATTCTTTTCTGAACTTAGTCATTTCGGACTTTTGTTCTGCTCTCGGTTGCTCACAGCGTGGGATCGGGTTGATTCCGATTTCCGCGTTGTAGCTCCTGCGGGATCGAGAGAGTAACGCTCGGCTTGCAGTAGAGAACAGTCGTTCGCTGCTGCGGTCGAGTGAAGGACTCAACTTCGACTTGCCACTCGGCAAGCTGTCGCTTGAGGAATTGGCAGAGCTGTCATCTGCCGAACTGCTCTTGACAGTCGTCGTCGTCTGAATAGGCGGCGACAGATGATAATCGAATCGTCAGAGATGTAGGAATGTGATGCTCGATTATTGTAGGGACCCTCGCGCGGTAGGCCGCTACCCATCAGTTACCCTAAGGGAATGTTAGGATAGCTGGAATAGGCCAAATAGTTCAGGGACGTAGGAGTGTGACTATTTGACAGAAGTAATAACACGTCGCGTGGTAGGCTATTACTTAGGCTATGTTATTCGCTGGAATAACGGCGCCAACCATCAGAGGTGATCATTAACCTGATGAGGGTTTTGCCACGATGAGAGTGACTGTGGGGGAACTTACCACTCTTATGGAGGGGATTGGTAAGTAGATTGTGTCAGAGGTTTAATGTTAACGTGACAGGGAATGTCGTGATTGGAACGACTTTGAGGACCCACCATCCTTTGGAAGAGGATTGGAGAGTTGATCTTGTCAGAGGTTTAATGTTAACATGACAGGGAATGTCGTGGTTGGAACGACTTTGGGGACCCACCATCCTTTGGGAGAGGATTGGCGAGTTGATTCGATTCGTCGTGGTATGAACGACTTTGGTGGATTCGCCCTCTTATTGAGGAGAGTTGGCGATTTAAGGATGTGTTTGTCGTGATATGAACGACCCTGGTGGATCCGCCATTTCATTGGAGAAAATAGGCGAATTGGATTGGTTTTGTCGTGATATGAACGACTTTAGCGGATCCGCCCTCCTATTGGTGAGGATAGGCGAATTGGATTGGTTTTGTCGTGATATGAACGACTTTAGTGGATCCGCTATCCTATTGGTGAGGATAGGCGAATTGAATTCCGCCAGAGGCTTTCGCCATAGCGGGTAGAGTGGGGACAGTTTAGCCTCATATACCAGTTGGAGGGTTTGAGAACCAGTTTATACTCATGTACTTGTGGGAGTTTGTGAAGAAGAACTAAGGGTAGTACTTCTTCAAGTATCTGCCGTTGATAGGCATCATGATCTTGTCGCCGTTTGGCTTGACGAGACGGTAGGCGCCATTTGAATAGACTGTTTTTATTACGAATGGTCCTTCCCATTTGGATTGGAATTTACCTTTTTTCTTGGAGGTGAGAATCATCGGTCGGCGAACAGCTAACACCAGCTCTCCTTCCTTGAAGGCTCGGCGCCTGACTTTTTTGTCGAAAGCCTTAGCCATCCGCGCTTGATAGAACTCAATGTGCTGTTGAGCTTCTAACCGTTTGTCGTCCAACGCCTCGAGCTCGGCGAGTCGTTGTCGGTGGTTGTCTTCCACCGTCATTCCTGTTGCCAAGGCGACGCGGAGAGATGGAATTTGGATTTCTAATGGTAGTATGGCCTCACAGCCGTATACCAACGAATAGGGTGTGTGGCCAGTCGGTGTGCGAACCGTTGTGCGATATGCCCACAAGCTCTCGCCAAGTTTCTCGTTCCAGTCACGTTTGCTGGTTAAGGTCAACTTGGTTAAAATCTTGATGATCGTTTTGTTGAAGGCCTCGGCCAAGCCGTTTGCAGATGGGTTATAGGCCGTGGAAGAGAGGTTCTGCATTCGGAACTTGTCGCAGAATCTGGTGAATGCATGACTGACGAACTGGGTACCATTGTCATGAATGATACGTCGTGGCACGCCATACCGATAAATGACGTGGTGTTTGATGAACTTAATCACGTCGTTGGTCTTGAATGAAGCGATGACCTCTCGCCGATGGCCCATTTAGAGAAGTAGTCAGTGACTGCAAGAATGAAGCGATGACCTCTCGCCGATGGCGGGGATATTGGTCCGACTATGTCCATCCCCCATGCCTCGAAAGGCCACGAAGCCTTGGTTGGGTGTAGGTCTTCAGGCGGCTGATGCATGTAGTTGGCGTGAATCTGGCACTCGTGGCAGCGCTTTGCGTAGGCGACGGCGTCTTGAACCATCCCAGGCCAGAAGTAGCCTGTCCTTCGTAGGCGATCCCAAAGTTTGGGTCCGGGCTGGTGAGCTCCGCCGATGCCGTCGTGGGCCTCGCGTAGAGCCTCCTGTGCTTCTGCTTTCGAAAGACATCGAAGCAACAAACCGTCGTATGACATTCGATACAACGTCTTGGTGGTCGAGTCGTAGTAGAATCTCGTAGCACGTCTCCGGACTGACTCTCGCTCCTTTGCATCCTCGGGCAATACGCCGTAAAGAACGTAATCGATGATCGGGAGGCGCCAGTCCTCAGCACTGGGCTGGTCGGAGACTTGATGGGTGGCGTTTGCTTCTGGAGCGTCTTTCAGTCGAAAGAGCTTCCTGCTCGCCACTGTGACCGATTGGATCGTTCCGAATGGTTGAGCCAAGTTGGCCGCCAAAGAAGCCAAGGCGTCCGCATGTGTGTTCTTGGAACGTAGCACATGCTCAATGTGGAAACTCTCAAATGATTCCACTAGCCGGGCGGCCGCCTTGTGGAGTGGGATCAGGTCTTCGTTTCTAACCTCATATTCGCCGGTCATCTGTTTGACGATGAGCTGGGAATCGCCGTAAGCTTCGAGATGTTTTATCTCAAGTTCTTTGGCCAGCTCAAGACCGATGAGTAATGCGTTGTACTCGGCCACATTGTTGGTACATGGCTCTATTAAGGAGAAAGCTCGTGGTAGCACGTGGTCGTGCGGGGAAGTGAGGACCACCCCCACTCGTGCGACAATAGAGCCATCCGGGGCTGCGCGCGACGCACCATCGAAGAACATCTGCCACACATCCGGTAACGAGGTTACGTTGACTTCGAGTGGTTCGTCCGGTAAGTCTTCAAACAAGTCGGTCTTTGTTCCCAGTGGGTGACTGGCCATGAGATCGCATATGGCCTGCCCTTTGACTGACTTCTGTGGCATGAAGTGAATGTCGTACTGGGAGAGCAGAAGCGCCCACCTAGCTAAACGCCAATTTAATGCCGCGGGTTGCGTCATAAAGACTCGAATGGGATTCATTCGTGAGATGACGTGGATTGTCTGGCCAACCAGGTAGTGTCGCACCTTTTGGATGGCGAACACCAAGGCCAAACATTCTTTTTCGACCATTGGGTACCGTTGTTCGGCGCCTTGCAGGGTCCTACTGAGGTAGTAGATGCCTTGCTCGTGGCCAGCGTCATCGTTTTGTGCCAAGAGAGCACCGAGAGAGTGCTCCATGGCCCGAATGTAGATGAGAAACGGTTTCCCTAAAATCGACGCAGCGAGGACCGGCGGATTTGAAAGGTAAGCCTTGATGTTCTCAAAGGCCTGCTGGCAAGGCTCGTCCCACACGAAGGAGGTGCCTTTCTTCATAAGCTTAGAGAACGGTTGACACTTGCCCGAAAGATTTGAGATGAATCTTCAGATATAGGCCAATCATCCCTGGAGACCTCTTAATTCTTTAAGGTTCCGAGGTGGTCGAAGTTCCTGGATGGCTCGCACCTTGTCTGGATCAATTTGGATCCCTTTCGTCGTGACTACGAAGCCGAGGAATTTCCCGCTAGCCATCCCTAGGAATGACTTAGTGGGATTCATCTTGAGTTGATGAGTCCTCATGAGTTCGAACATCGCCCTCAAGTCTTGGAGGTGGTCGCCTTTGTGGCGACTCTTCACGACCAGATCGTCTACGTAGCATTCCACCGTCTTTCGTAGGTGCTCTCGAAAGATCATACTCATGGCGCGTTGATAGGTCGCACCGGCGTTCTTGAGTCCGAATGGCACGACGGTGTAGCAGTACACCCCCATAGGGGTTCTGAACGAGGTGTGTTTTTCGTCCTCGGGGTGCATTTTGATTTGATTGTACCCCGAGAAGCCATCCATGAAGGACATCCTCTCGAACCCGCACGTGTTGTCGATGATGACATCCGTGATGGGCAAGGGAAACTCGTCTTTAGGGCACGCCGCGTTGAGGTCTCTGAAATCGATGCAGATGCGGATCTTACCGTTTTTCTTCAGCACTGGAACAATGTTAGCCACCCAGTCGGGGTGTTGTTCCTCTCTGATGAAGCCGGATTCGATGAGCTTCTTTACTTCAGCCTCGATCGCCTCCATGATCTGGGGGCGAAACCGCCTTTGCTGCTGCTTGACTGGCTTGGCGTCTGGGCTGATGTTGAGGCGATGTGTGGCGACCCGCGGATCCAAACCAGGCATATCCTCGTAATTCCATGCGAAGACGTCGATGTATTCTCGTATGAGGGCGATGAGATCCTCCTTTTCTTGAGGAGGCAGGCTACCACTGATGAATATGGGCTTGGGACTTTCGTCGGTGCCCATGTTCACTTGGAGGATTTCGTCCTCAGTGGGCGGTTCTCGCTGTTCGAAGCGACTACTCCACTGGGCGTTAACATGGCGATCCCATGTCTCGTCATAGAGCGGGAGTTGTTCATCTGTCGCCATCTCGGCAGGGTCCATTGTAGCCATGTTGATCGTGAGGCCATCGAATAGGTCCCTCACGCTGACATCTGAGTCTCACGCCGAGGTTTCCGACGACTGATCTCCTGAACATGCATAGTCGGAATCTTCGTCGATGTGGAAGCATAAGTCGGACGAGGAGGAGGAGTAGCCTAAGCCTCTCCTAGTCTGGTTGAAATAATTCGAGGGTTTCCCCTTAGGTACGTAAGCAGGTCGGATGACCGTCTTGCGTCCTCGGCCGTAATTGAGGCCTTCTAGACGAGTGAGGTCGTACCCCATGTCGCTCATCATGCGTCTTGCAATTCGACTGTATTGCGAAAACTGGGGTGCTGGGTCTTCGTTTTCGGACTCGTCCCAGAGCGTGCGCAAGGGCTGATCGATCCGGCCGAAAATAATATCTTTTCGATATTTGTTTCGGGCTGGCACAATGAATACAGCTCGCGACGAGGCAATCGACGACCCCTTCACGGCGTACGATGAGCAGACCGGCATGTGCAGGGAAGGATCTCGGTAGAGTTCCGACCATAGGCCGTTGGGTTCATCGTCCTCAGACGTAGAACAAGACGACACATAAGCAAAGTCGGATTTTTCATTGACGACAATCTTTCCCGCCTGAACAGCGTTGGTTACATGGTGACTCTCGTAACCAATTACAATTGACTCGAAATCGTTTAAGATTAGATTATCGCCGTACTCAGGCTCGCTGTCCGCCTCGTTGCCGCTTTCCGGCTCCTCAATCGGTGGTTCGACGGAGTCTTGATACAGCAGAGAGTCGGTGAAGTAGTTTTCGACGCCTTTGAAGGGTTGTCTGTCGGCCACCACCGTCTTCACGCGCTCGTAGTCGTCCACGTACTTCAAACATTGGTGCAGAGTGGATGGGACTATTCGATTGCCATGGATCCACGGGCATCCTAGGAGCATGTTGTAGGAAGGCTCGGCGTCGATGACATAGCAGGTCACCTCTGTCTTCATGTCGCCTATGCGGCATTTCAGGCGGATTTTGCCCAGCGCCCGCGTCCCTGTGGCGTTAAAGCCAAAGATGGTTGTGGTGGTTGAGGACAGACGCTTCGGCGGTATTCCCAAATGCTTGATCAATTTCAGAGGCACGATGCTCAGTGCGGAGCCCGGGTCGACTTGGATCCGATCCACTCTCACCGATCCGACATAACCCGTGAAGTACAGTGGTCGATCGTGAGTCGTACTCTTGATGAGCATATCTTCAGGAGTGAAGGTGATGCACGGGACTCGTCTATCCGAGACCTGGCAACAATTCGCACATTCTTGTTCCGCCTCCGTCTCTTTTAAGAAATGGGTCGAGAAAGCCTCTGAATCTGCCAACGCCTCCTGTAGGGCCCCCGAGTTGACCTGGATAGTCTAAGGAGGTCGTACATGGTGATTCGCGCCGGGATGCTTTTCGTTTTGCGAGCACGTTGAACCGGAAAGGTTGGCGGCTTGAGCTGGGTGCATCTGGATTGGGAGGGGTTGTGGCGGTTGGCCTCGCGGGAGGTCTTGCCGCGTTCTCTACCCTCGCGGGGTATTCTTTGGCGAACTCTTTTCCAGCCCTCGTGGCGAAGACGTTTGTATCTTCTTCGGAGTCGGTAAGGGCGGCCATCGCTGGGCTGTCTCCGTCTGGAATGGCAGAGACAACGTTGCAATGTTTTCGTTTGGCCTCCTTCGGTGGTCGCGCGGTCCATTGCTCGTCGTTGAGGAGGTCTGGGTGGACCCACATTATTTGCCCCGATGGCAGGGTCTGTGGTACCAAGCCCTTCTCCCGCTGGTTGTGAGGATCGTCATTGGTGACCTTCAGAACCGCTTTGGGGATGGGAATCACCCCCGCTGGAGCATGAACTTCTGGGAGATCTGTTCCAAAGCTCAAGGTGATCATGTTCGTGGTCACCTGCTTTTGAACCTTCTCTTTCTTCAAGACCCCTGCATCGTAGAGGGCCTGGAGTTTGTCCTTGAGGACGTAACATTTGCTTGTGTGGTGACCAAGGAATCGGTGATAAGCGCAGTAGGTCGGGTCACCGGTTTTGTCTGCCTCCTCAGGCTTCATAGCCTCAGGCAGCTTGATTCGACCACTCTTGAGCAGAGTATCGAGCGTTGCCACCACCTGGTCCTCTTTGAAGTCATAGTGCCGTGGGGGGCGTTGTTCAAATTGCCTAGGCTTCGGTCTCGGAGCAGCCTTTGGCGTTGGAGCAGAGTCAACAGCCATGATCTCCTTTCCTCTTGTTCGAGGGGGATTCTTTGGCGCGGCTGGTTCTGCAGCTCCTTTCTTGGGCTGGGGTTCTTCGGCCTCCAGCCTCTTGATCATGTTTTCTACTTGTTCGCCTTGACGAACAAGTTCTTTCCATGTCCGGGTCTCCACCGCGCCTATTTTGGATAGGATATGGATCGACAGGTTGTTGCGACACATCTCAATCAATGTCGCCTCGGAAACTTGATCCCGACAGTGGACCGATCGGTTCCGGAATCTCTTCACGAAGTTATTGACCGACTCCGACTTTCGTTGTTTTTCAGCGAGGAGAGTGGCCATTGATACTTCGGTGTCGTCGTCGAAGAAGCGGGCTAAAAAGAGCTTTTCGACGTCGGCCCACGCTTTGATGGTGCCGGGTTCCAGCTTGCGGAACCATTCAAAGGCCACCCCCTTGAGGGTGCCTATGAAGAGTCGTGTGAGAATGGCGTCGTTTCTAGTAAGGAATCCGGTTTGTGCCATGAAGTAGTAGACGTGCTGTGAGGGCGAGCCTTTGCCGTCGAACTGCACCAAGCTGATCGGCTTGAACTTTGCTGGGTATGGGACCGTGTCCTATTCGATAGGGTAGGGGCGGACCACCCCCAGCTTGTTCATGTTTTGCTGAAGCTTCAGCGCGTTGAGCTGGTCCTGGAACTCATCGAACCTCTTGTCGCGGGTGCCATCCCCGGTGTGCGACGTCCCTAGCGACGTCTTGGAAGAATAATCGGATTGTCGATTATCGTCGTCTTCCGTTTCCATCGCCGGGCGGTGAGGAGGTACCCATTCTCTATCCCCCGTCTGCCGAGGTAAGGGGCGTTGGATTCTTTTCTTCTTCTTCTTCTTGTTCAGAAGCTGTTCCATCATCTCCCGCAGAGAGTCGATGGTCACCTGTTGCTCTTCGAGCTTTTGAGCGACCGTCTGGTCATGGGTAAGATCGGTCATGTGCACCCGCGCCCTCGCGTCCTGACTTGAGTGCGAAGTTTGAGACGTGGCCGCTTCCGAGTGAACCTCGTCCTCGCGGTAGGAGGGAGGGGGTACGGCGGAGTAGTCAATCCCGCTCCTCATCCTTCTGCGACTACGGGTACGCTGGTATATGCCCTCTGGCTGGTGTTGGGCGAACCAAGGATTGAGTCCCAGAATGGACTCTGAATCTGGGGAATCGGAAAATGCCGTCTTGCCCTTGTCCGTCATGTTGATTGTGACGGACGAGAGCTCTGGGTCATCAGTAGCGCGTTTCTTTTGGTGACGACGCCTCCGACGAGAGGTCCTCTGTTGAGAGGGTTGTCGAGAAATTCTCTCAAACACGGAAGGTTTCGCCGTTCCTATGCATTGGCAGTCGGCGAGCACTGTGTGAATGAGCCTTTCGCAGTGGCACTGGGGGTTCACCTCGTGTATGGTGCGCTTGCGAATTAAGTATTCTCGTAGATCTTCCGTGGGTGGTTGGTGACAACCCTCAGCATCGGAAGGATCACCTGGGTGAGCACACGAATGATCTCTGGACGTGCTCTCTGGTGCACAATGGGTGGAATGTTGCGGCGTCGGAGTTAGGCGGTTTCGCCTTGACGGGCGAGTTTTCGTGTTTGGGCGAACTCTAGCGCGTAGGCGAGTTTCAGTCCTTTGTTTGAACGAGCTGGCTCGCGACGCATCGCCTATCTCCTTGCCTTTGCGCTTATCCGCCAAGATCTCATGGCGAGGCTCGCCAGCCTTCGAGGATTCGCCTTTTTGGATAGGCCCACTCACTTGGGGTGGTTTGTTCGCGTCAGGGATATGACCTGAAAAGCGAAGTCCACCTGAGCGGGTGGTTCCCTCCTTCTCGGTTGGCGCCCCTGATTTGGAGGGCCTTCCGATATTGGGCGAGTCACCCTCTCGCCTCTTGCTTCTCGGGTCTGTATGGTGGTCCAGACCGTGGTGTGAAGCGGAGGCTTGGGCTTTCTGCCCGACAAGCGTCTGCTGTCGCCGTTGGCTAGTTCCCCCGGCAGGGGGAAAACTTGCGTGAGCAGCGGCAGGGTGGCTTGTACCGGAACGAACTGATGTCTCTTTCGGGACAGGTGCTACTGAGGGTCGTTTGGCGACCCATTTAGTAGACCCTTCCCCCCTGCTCTCGATATGGGACTTGGCCTCGAGAGCGTTTGGGGTGGACTTCCCTATCGGGACTCCGGTAGAGCCTTCTGGCGCGGGAGCTTTGGCCGTCTGAGGTCGGCTCCCGTGCAGGGCTCTGTGGCGCTTGCGGGACGCTTCGCCACCGGAAGAGGAGAAAGACAAGTACTCTTCGTACTTGGCCTGATCGAACTCGATTTCTAGGGACTCCACTGTCGTCCCAACAACAACCTCGTCGAACTGAGCTACCACCATTTCGTTTGAAGAAACAGCTTCTCCCACTGTGGTCGCCATCTTCAGTAGGTGTAAATTTCTGATTTTCCCGGGAAAGGGGAGGGATTTCGTT
>BQKN01058921.1:0-19143 GCA_022839385.1 Asparagus kiusianus | reverse complement strand
TGTCTAGTGTTTATGTTTTCTTATTAGGTATTCTAGACAAACAATATGTTGGAGGATGGATAGAATCGAGCATTCACGATCATATCCAATGGAGGTTAGCGGAATAGTGGTTGAAGCCTATGCAATTCAAGTTAAAGATCCAAGTTCAAGCTTCATCCGCAAGTGTACCAAGATAGAGCTTCGTTGAAGATCACAAGCTTGGGTAATTTAGTTTAGGTTTTATATTATGTGTGTTAAGTACTCTAAGCTCAATATCATATACACACACATTTTATTTGGTTTCTATGTATATATATATAGTTATGTATATATACACAAGTTTTGGTTTTATAGTTTACAAGTTTATATAAATATGAAACCTATATTATTGTTTACATATATATACATGTTTCATATTTGTTAAAGGCATATTGTGCAAAACCTCATTTTTGCATAATATTGAGTTATTAGTTTATAGACTTAACAATCATAATATACATCTTTTATTAAGTCTATAAAATCAGTTATAAAGTTTTAAAACATGGTTTATGTCTGTGACGCCCCTGGGTTCACACAAGGCTACAGTCTAAGGTGAAACCAGAGATGTCAAACCTGCCATGCACCCACACTGTGCATAAACATGTTTCACCAATCACAGTAATATCCTCTAGTAGAACCAAATAGAAGTGCAGGTACAAACAGGCAAAATAAAGGAAATAAATGTAATAGACATGATATAGAAGAGATATCTCATAATTGAAAAGAATCATATCTCCACTGTAATACATCTGATATCTGAATAATGAAAATGTCTCAATATAAATCAACTAAAAATCATACTAAGGCACACTGCCTTTACAATATGAATATGAAACTCTAATGTCTGGATAAAACTCAAAACTACAGTGGAGTCTCTACAAGTAAAAATACGCGACGGCGACTATGCTAGAACTACATCACCCTGCGGCTCTCCGAAACTCCGAACTACCTGAAAAGTAATTTAAAAAAAAAAGAACAACAACAAGAGCGTCAGAGCACTACAGCAAGATTACCTCCATTCGTCCCTAGGGGAAGGGCTACTAGATGGAGTGAAGGCTCTATCTATTAAGCATAGTCTATCTAGATTCATTTTCTCCGTATCTAAGTAGAATTAACATTTAGAAACCTACAACATAAGACGTAGTACGTCGAGTGAAATAATCCAAACAAGGAAACCCTCATGTATATACCATAAGTCTCAAATTGTAGATATCTAAACATTAATACTAAACTAAGAAAAGACAATCTAATGAAACCAATAATTAGAAATCCATAACACGAGACTGGTACGTCGAGCGAAATAATTCAAACAAGGAAACTCTCATATATATACCATATTTCTCAAGTTGTGAATCTCTAATCATTGATCCTAACTAAAAATTAAAGGAGACAGTAAAAGAAATAAGACATCAACACATCATATTTATAATATCTTCCACTATCACTGGGGAGATAGAATAAAATACCAACACATAATTTTGTATACTTTCAAAAGCAACGTATCTCGGTCATATAGCTCAGTGGTAGGTCATATTCATAATCTACATCTGCCACACTTAGGCTATTAAGTAATTGTCTCAGTGCAACGGACTACCCTATAGGTATCCTGAACTGTGTACACGGCTCATTAGTTTCATCGCGATCTCAGTACGTAACATGAGTGCGAGACGGACTACCAAATAGGCATCTTAGAAATACGGCTCACGAGCTTCATCGCACCCTAGTGCGGGACGGACGGCTAGATCAAGCCTCCTAAAATCTGACTCAATAGCCTGTACATGTGAAATATCGACGCACTACCTCATGTAGTACTGAACTGAGCTCATCAACGATATCCACCTCATATAAATCTTTGTATCTCTGGTATGTCGATGCACTATCCCATATAGTACTGAGCTATGCTCATCAACGATATTCACCTCATGTATAAACCGTGTATATCTGGTATGTCGACGCACTATCCCATATAGTACTAAGCTGTGCTCATCAACGACATCCAACTTGTATATGAACTATATCTAATTCAAATATGATCAAATCAAAATTCATCATAATCGCCTTGGGATTCTTAAATGTATAACATAACATATTCATGACTATATATGTAACATCAAGCGGCTTAAAACTCCGCGAACGAACTTTAAAACGGCACGACACAGCTCCACAAAACGAGCAGGAAAAACAGACGAGATATCTGTTAGTAAAACAAGCATATCTTTCTCTAGGAAAACTATTTTTATAAATGGTTTTCTGTTTTGAAAACTACATTCACACATCTTTCAAATGATATAAGTTTGGTTTAGTTTAGAGTTCATTTGTTATCCCAAATTTCCAGTTAAATATTATATATGTGCATCCATTTTTTTGCAGGACATGTTATTAGTAAACATAACATATCTTTCTCTATACAAAGTCTTTTTAAGAATGGTTTCTGTTTTAGAAACTAAATACATATAGTTTTCATTTAAACTGGTTTGGTTAAATTTGGAGTTTGTTTTCTATCTTAAACTCTCAATTAAAAATTATATAAATGCTGTAGTTTTCTGCAGAAAAACATATATATAGTACATCACTTAAATTTCTCATATATAAATGAAATTATGAAAAACTCTAATGATCATAATCATGATACTATCATAAATAGCAAGAAAATATTTTTCATCTAGCATTTGTTTTAAGGTTTACTATTGTGACGCCCCTGGGTTCACACAAAGCTGCAGTCCGAGGTGAAACCGGGAATGTCAAACCTGTCATGCACCACACCGTGCAATAATATGTTTCACCATCACAATTACTATCTCTCTAGTGGAACCAACAACAGGTGTAGTACAAAGCAAGTAAAAGATTTTACAACCAATGCTTGATGAAATGATAGGACTCAAATGTATACATCTCATCAATCAAATAAGCTGAAATACATAGTCAAAGTCTGAAATTAATAATAAAGATCTGGAGACCTCAACATGTCTCAAAGTACATAATGTCTGATACAGGAAATAAGGCACACAGCCTTTATAACTCTAGAACATAAACCTCTCAAGTCTAAAATGTCTCAAGTGGAATACAAAATAAAATACATCTAAAAGAGGATAATAGACACTAGTAAGGGTCGCCCTCAACCTGCGACTCTCCGGGCTGCTAGCTCGTCACCTAAAAGGGAGAGGGACAACGAGCGTCAAAGCGCTAGCGAGCAACATCACAACCAACCCCAAGGGATAGGGCTCGTTGTATATGAAAAATACAGTTAATACATAATAATATAAATTATTTACACAAACATTAACGGGTTTTAGTACTTAGGGAAATACAACACGAGCATTGGTACGTCGAGCGAAATAATCCAAACAAGGAAACCTTCATGTATATACCTTGTATCTCAAATTATAGATCCCTAAATACAAAACCCGAAGTTGGGCACAAGAACAGTAAAGAAAAGAATACATATTAAAGAAAAGAATACATACCCATCTCTACCGATAAAATGTAAATATGACGGAGCTACAATAGGTGTCATGAGCAACCTAGGTAGCTATCATATCCCAGCCTAATACAATATGTCGTGTACCCAACTTAGTTAAGTAACAAGCTCAAGGTTTAGCAGAAGTCGAAAACATGATTGAAATGGATTATAGTCTAACACGAGGACTCCAATGGATTATAGTCCAACACGAGGACTTAACATGGATTATAGTCCAACACGAGGACTGTGTTTATGAACCATGGAATACTAGTAGTAAAGGTATACCTGTTCTACTCTTGTACATGCCTCGCTGTACAAATCTAAGCTTGTGTCAGAAAAACCATCTCATATGTGTAGATAAAATCATAAATACTATAATTTAATACCCTATAAACAAGGCAACATTCTCATGTTTAACAAAAGCTCAACAGAGCCATCGATCATATATGAACACCGTATGAAAGTATAAGCACAGTAGGTGATCAAGCAGAAATACAAACAAAATAGGAAAAACTCCGATGGGTCGACTCATGATCAGCTATGAGTCGACTCAGCAGACACTTATGAGTAACAGGAATTAACTTCGTGAGTCGACTCATGACAGTCATGGGTCGACTCAACCTGATGAGTCGACTCATGATGAGTCATGAGTCGACTCACAGGCTGCAAACTGGATATTTCACAACTGCAGCTCGTCCATCTCGTTCCATACTCCCTCTATACTGATCTTCACCTCCATAACTATCAATTCTAGACTATGAGGCAGATATAAATTCATATATAGCATGAGCAATGAACATTAGCATGTTAGACCTAACTTTTAACTCCTAAACATGAGTGAAAACATTTAATCAAAAATAAAAAACTCATATTTATTATTCTTATATAAATTTCTAGATCTGGGTTTTCATAAAAAACTCGTTAGTGGGGATTTTAAATCTGAAACGCATGACTTCTAGCATTCACCCTAATATGAACATTGATTTATACTTGAAAATAAGTCTTAGGCTCAATAAAACTCATGAAAAACATTTGTAAACTGTTAAAAACATGGGAGAAGGATTGGGCGAGATGTTACTCGCCTCAGAAGTGATGATGAACAATCCCCTTCGCTGCAATCTACAAAAAGCCGCTGAAAATCCCCAAAAATCACCCAAGAATACCCAAAAACGAGCTAGGGTTTAGAGGGGGAGAGAAGGCTAGGGTTTCTCTAGGGTTTGCTGATGAAAAAGAGTTTTTTCGGGTGGAGGGAAATATATATGAGTAGATAAAACCCGACCCAAAACCCAACAGACCCGAACTGAGAAAAGCTAAAAATCCACGATGAGTCGACTCATGGTATATTATGGGTCGACTCATGGGTCATGGGTCAACTCATAATTCATGAGTCGACTCAGCAGAAACTAAAAGGCAACAGGACTCGATATCGTGAGTCGACTCATGACAGTCATGGGTCGACTCATGGACTAGAAACTGCATTCTTCGATTTCTGATGCACACGATTTGCAAATTTGCAACTCAACCTCATACCTGAGGTATATCCACATCTTCATAAACTCAAAACACTAGTTTTCTTGTACAACCATGCCATGAAGATATTTTATCATATATTAAATATTATGTTTCACTAATATTCACATATATGAATTATCAAAATCAACGGGGTCTTACATTCTTCCCCCCTTAAAAAAATTCCGTCCTCGAAACTCAGGAAATAATATCTAACTCATAAAGATACTTGAAAAGCATGACAAGGGTCTAATCCAACCCGCACACATACACATTTCGCAATACTAAATGCTAGTTAAGCGTATAGCGATATTCATACTTAACGATCTAAAATGATAATATTCTTACATAACCCCTAATCTAACAGAACTAGTACGTCGGGCGAAAAATTCAAACAAGGAACCCCCCATGTATATACCATGTGTTCCGAAAGATTAAGAATTAAGTAAAAATACCCTCATTCTAGTGTTAAATATAAGTATCAATATATATAGGTATAAATATACAAGTAAGAAGTCATATCATAAATACTTTAATTAGTTTTACCTGCTTGAACAAGTGTGGGTAGTCGCGTCGCATGTCCTCCTCGCGCTCCCAAGAGGCTTCCTCAACTCCACTTCGGTTCCATTGAACTTTTACCAATGGAATCACCTTGTTCCTTAGTCTCTTGTCTTCTCTAGCAAGTATGGACACTGGAATCTCAATAGTCGACAAATCATCCTGAAGCTCAATCTCCGGTGCATCCAACACTTGCTGCCGCTCCTCATCATGCAAGTGCTTCTTGAGCATAGAAATATGGAATACATTGTGTATACTAGACATAGAAGCTGGAAGATCTAGTCTGTATGGCACAGTTCCAATGCGCTCCAAAATCCGAAAAGGTCCAATATATCCCGGTGCAAGCTTTCCTCGCCTCCCGAATCGCTGTACGCCTTTCATAGGCGATACCTTCAGCATAACCAAATCCCCAATCTGAAACTCGAGGGGTCTTCGCCTCTTATCTGCATAACTCTTCTACCGACTCTGAGCGGCTAGAATCCACTCCCTGATCAACGCTACCTTCTCGGTAGTTTGCCTCACAAGCTCTGGTCCAAGCATCAAACTATCATCCGGCTCTGCCTAACATATCAGTGATCTACAGGGTCTCCCGTACAGTGCCTCATACTGTGATGCCCCTGGGTTCACACAAGGCTGCAGTCTAAGGTGAAACCAAGAATGTCAAACCTGCCTTGCACCACACCGTGTAATAACATATTTCACCATCACAATTAACATCTATCTAGTAGAGACAACAACAGGTGTAGGTACAAAAGCAAGTAAAAGATAATACAAGGGATAACTGAAGAAATGATAGTGACCATATTAATATCTCATCATCCAACAGATGGAAATACATAGTCAATGTCTGAATAAATAAACTGGAGTTCTCACAATATTCAAATACAAAAAGTCTGAACAAGGGAAGATAAGGCATACCGCCTTTACAACATCTATGATATAGTCCTCAAATGACTAACAAAAATCTAAAGTGAAGCTCCAAATAAAACATAGCTAAAAATAAGCAACTGGACACTAAAGTGTGTCGTCCCCAACCTGCGACTCTCCGGGCTCCTGGCTCGTTACCTGAAATGGGGAGGGACAACGAGCGTCAAAGCGCTAGCGAGCAACATCACAACCAACCCCAAGGGAATAGGGCTCGTTGTATAAGAAAAAACAGTTAATACATAATAAGTCTCAAATCATAAATCTTAACTAAAAAGGAATTTTAGTATTTAGAAATTTACAACACGAGCATAGGTACGTCAAGCGAAATAATCCAGACAAGGAAACCCTCATGTATATACCTTGTATCTCAAATTATAAATCTCTAAACACTAAATCCAAATTCTAGTATAGGAACCAAAAACAATAATAAAAGGAATACTACTCATCTCAGAACATAAAATATTGTATCCTGTCGTTACCAAATAAGTGTCAAAGGTCAAAAATTTCATAAGTGTCATGTCCTGATTCGGATAAGTGTCATACTCATAGCTTAACAAAAGGTCAACACATGGTCAAGTGGGTAAATGTCCAACACGAGGACTGAAATGGATTATAGTCCAACACAAGGACTGAATTTAACATAGTTTTCCCAACACATGGGCCAAATAGTAATTTTCGATGAGATATGTGAAAAGATATACTTATACAAGTTTCACGCTCGTCTCGGCATGTGATTCTAAATTTGGTACCCTCAGGTCATCTATCATGCTTAGATTTATGGCAAAAGTAAAAACTAGTGACAGATAGTCGAGGAAATTCCTCGAACACATGAAACACACAACAAAACCCAACTGTGCACAAAACTGTGCGGCGGTCGACCGCACCGGTCGACCGCACACGGAGATGAACCTCACTGTTCAGCGTATACACTCACGGTCGACCGTTGCGGCATCGCGGTCGATCGCCAAGACATTGCGGTCGACCGTCGCGGTCGATCGCGCAAAGAGCAGACGTGTTCTGCCCTTACTGTGCGCCCAGTGATCGACCGATGCGGTCAACCGTGAGGCAAACAGAATCCAGATCTGGTTTCTGTCAGCTTCTAAACTTATAAAACTTTCTCTTTAACAAAACTCAACATATGAATGTGTCATATAGCAGTAAATCATGAAATTTAAATCTTTAAAAATTTTCACCAAGATCCCATATATGAATATACACATGATTTAAGCAAAAACATAGTGTAGAACAGTAAAAACAGGTTTTTACTTATGCTAAAACGTTCATAAATCTGGATCTCGTTGATAAAAATCCTTTGGTGAGCTTTAAAAATCTGAAATACCTAAATCTCATATTGTATACCATAATGATCTATTAGATATTCATAAAAATACGAATTTGGCCCAATAAAACCAAATAAAGTTCAAATTTTAACATGAAAACAAAGCAAGGTGAAGTTGGGCGAGATGTTACTCGCCTCTGGTGAGAAATAGGCTCCTAGATCTGTAGGAGGTTGATCCCCTTCGCTGAAAACCGACAAATCCAGCTGAAAACCCTTGCAAATCCTCCAAAATCACCAAAAACGAAAACCTAGGGTTTGAGGGGGAAGAGGGGGCTAGGGTTTCTGATTTCAGATCTGAGAAGGGCTCTCTCGGGTACATTAATATATATACATAACCCACAACCCGACCCGAAACCCGATTAGATCCAAACCTGAGAAAACTTTCTGACCGCTGTGCGGTCGACCGACGCGGTCGACCGATGCGGTCGACCGCCACGGTCGACCGCGCAGCAAAAATTTTCCTGCTGCTAGGAAATGACATGCTGCACATATGACTTGAATTCCTCTCACATAGAAACAACTGATGGGTTCTCAAACACAGATAGCCACATTCATTATATATATATATATGATTATTTATCATAAGAAAATTATTTATTATAAAAAAATCACACATATATATATCCATTATAAAAAATTTCGGGGTTTTACATTCTTCCCCCCTTAAAAGAATTTCGTCCTCGAAATTCGGGAATCGTACGAATCTCGAAATATGAACTTCTAGATAATCATGTAGAGATATTTATAATTAACGATCTAAAATGGTAATATTCTCGCTCAAATCCTAATCTGGTGGAACTAGTACATCGAGCGAAAAATCCAAACAAGGAACCCCACATACATATACCATGTGTTCCAAAAGATTAAGAATTAAGCGAAAGTATCCTCATTCTAGCGTTAAATGTAAACATAACCAAAGATATACACATAAGGTAAGATATATAACATAATAAGAATTAATTTACCTGCTCAACCAAGTGTGGGTAGTCGCGACGCATGTCCTCTTCGTAGGGGGTCACCATCCTAGAATTTCTCCAGGCCAAGCATGCGTAACTCTCAAGGGTTGGGGTATTACAAATGGTATCAGAGCCAAGCCAACCGGAATTATGAGAGCTAGGTGCTAAGCGGCGCAAAGTGCTACATCGAGAGGGTGGGAGCCACCTCTTGAGGCCGTAGGAGCCACCTCTAGAATCTCACACGGATGGTACGGTCTTGGATGATATGATTTGGCGCAACGAGGACATTGCGAGTTTAAGTGGAGGAGTTTGTAATACCCCAACCCTTGAGAGGGTGATGTGATTAGTATTGATAGATTTGATTGGAATACTCATACCACCAAGATGCATCTTCTTTTCGGGACCCAACTCTTAGAAACTCCAAAGTTAAGCATGCTTGGCCTGGAGAAATTCTACGATGGGTGACCCCCTGGGAAGTTTTCTAAGGAGCGCGTGAGTGAGGACAAAACGTGCTGAAAAGACATGTGGTGGTTTGTGAGGCCAGTCCATCAGATCTAATAGCGTATCGACTTCGGGATTCCGGGGCGGGGCGTTACACATACGGAGCCATACCGATCGTTGCTTAATAACTGTTGTTATAAGCGAACTCTATCAGTGGAATATGATCCTCCCAGCTGCCTTGGAAGTCAATGACACATGCTCGCAACATGTCCTCCAACACTTGGTTCACCCTCTCTGTCTGACCATCTGTCTGTGGGTGGAATACACTG
Source organism: Asparagus kiusianus (assembly GCA_022839385.1). Classification (NCBI taxonomy): domain Eukaryota; kingdom Viridiplantae; phylum Streptophyta; class Magnoliopsida; order Asparagales; family Asparagaceae; genus Asparagus; species Asparagus kiusianus. Next base: position 9,606 of record BQKN01058921.1, on the reverse strand, counting down.
CTATAAGATAGCTTGCTGCCAAACGAGTCCTGAAAACTCCTCCAAAAATGTGAGGTGAAAACTGATCCTCGATCCGACATAATCGTATCTAGAACCCCATGCAATCGAACTATCTCCCGAATGAAGATCCTCGCATACGCCTCAGCTGTATAAGTAGTCCTCACTGGGATAAAATGTGCTGACTTCGTCAACCGGTCCACTATCACCCAAACCGAATCATTCCCCTTCTTTGACTTAGGCAACCCTACAATAAAGTCCATAGAAATGTCCGCCCACTTCCATTCTGGGATAGGCAACGGCTGAAGTGTGCCTGCTGGTCTCTGGTGCTCCGCCTTCACCTGCTGACAGGTAAAACACTTTGCCACATACTCTGCAATCTCCCTGCGCATACCACTCCACCAAAAGTGCCTCTTCAGGTCCTTGTACATCTTTGTGGTCCCTGGATGTACTGTGTACCGAGTACGATGTGCCTCGTCAAACAACTCCCTCTTCAGCTCTGCACTTGCTGGCATAACCAATCTACCCTTCATCTGTAGACCTCCATCTTCTCCAATAGTCCAATCGGCCTTAGGCTCTTTGGAAATCTCCTCCTTACGGATTTGAATCCAAGAATCCTCCAACTGAGCTCTAACAACTCTGCTACTCCAAGTTGGTTGCACTGATATAGCTCCCAAAAATACACTAGTGCCACCAAACTCATGTCTAAAATCAAACTGGCTAAGAGTGAGAAGGTCTCGGTGCAATGAGCACCTCAAAGCCGCAATCTGATGTCGATGCTTCCTACTCAAAGCATCTGCTACGACGTTCGCCTTCCCCGGATGATACTGAATCGCGAACTCGTAGTCCTTGATAAACTCAATCCACCTCCGCTGCCTCTGGTTGAGTTCCTTCTGAGAGAAAAGATATTTCAAACTCTGGTGGTCTGTGAACAGCTCGAACTACACTCCATACAAGTAGTGCCTCCATGACTTCAGTACAAATACCACTGCTGCTAGCTCCAAGTCATGAGTGGGATAGTTCTGTTCATGCACTCTCAACTACCGTGAGATATAAGCTACTACTCTCTGTGTCTGCATAAGGACGCCTCCTAATCCTGCCAATGATGCATCTGTGTAGATGACGAATGTCCTGTCGTTGCTCGGAATAGTCAAAAATGGTGCTGAGGTCAACTTAGTCTTCAAGATATCAAAGGCCTTCTGGCACTCTGTGCTCCAAATAAACTGTACACCCTTCTTCGTAAGGTGTGTAAGTGGCGTCGAAATCTTTGAGAAGTCCTAGATGAACTTTCTGTAGTAGCCTGCTAATCCTAAAAAGCTGTGAATCTCTGTCACTGTTTTTGGTGGCTCCCAATCAAGCACAGCTATAACCTTAGCTGGGTCTACTGATATGCCATCTCTGCTGATGATGTGGCCAAGAAATCTGACTTTCGAAAGCCAAAACTCGCACTTACTGAACTTGGCATATAATTGGTGCTCCCGTAGGGTCTGCAAAGCTAAACGGAGGTGTTGCTCATGATCTGCCTCTAATCTCGAATAAATGAGGATGTCATCGATGAAAACAATCACGAACTGATCTAAGAAAGGACGAAAAACCCGATTCATCAAGTTCATGAATATCGCGGGTGCATTGGTCAACCCAAATGGCATGAACAAGAACTCAAAAGATCCATAGCGCTTGAGGAAAGTGGTCTTGGGGATATCCATCTCCCGAACCCGCAACTGGTGATAACCAGAACGAAGATCAATCTTTGAGAAAAATCGCGCTCCCTGCAACTGGTCGAACAAGTCATAAATCCTAGGCAGTGGGTACCTATTCCGGATAGTGACCTTGTTCAACTCCTGATAATCTATACATAATCTCATGCTGCCGTCCTTCTTCTTCACGAAGAGGACCGACACGCCCCACGGAGAATGACTCCGACGAATAAAACCCTGAGCTAACCACTCGTCCAACTGGGTCTGAAGCTCTCTCATCTCAGCTGGAGCCATGCGATAGGGTGCACGGGATATCGGGGCTGTGCCCAGCTGTAACTCAATACAAAACTCAACCTCTCTCATAGGAGGTAACCCAGGTATGTCCTGAAAGACATCCTAATAATCCGAGACAACTCAAGTCTCTAACAAATCAGAACTCTGATCCCGCGGCATCACCTCGTCGATGAACGCCAGAAATGACTCCGCAAAGCGATTGCCCTGAGAAGTGGCCACAATCATCTCGGACCCATCGGACGCTCGCAGTCTGACTGTCTTTGCAAAATAGTCAATACTAATATGATAGGACAACAACCAATCCATACCAAGAATAACATCAAACTCGAACATATGCAAAACTATCAGATCGACTATGAACTCCGACTCATCTAAACTGACGGTACACCTCCTACAAACGCTCTCCAGAAGCGATACCTTACCTAAAGGGGTGGAGACTGATAAAGGGGTGTCTAGAGGCTGAGCTACGAGCTGGAGTTTAGCCATAAATGCATGTGAGTTGAAAGAATGCGAAGCTCCCGAATCAAAAAGAATACGGACGGGAAAAGAATTCACAAGGAACGTACCCTCCACAACTGCTCCGCTGGCACCGTGATCACGGGAAACCACTGCATATACTCTGCCTGTGGCTGAAGACTGCTCTACTGCTAATGCTGAAGAATATGGGACAATCTGCCCCTGGGGAGTCTCCTGGACTGCTCGAACCTGCCCCTCTGCCACTGTGACGCCCCTCTGCATCACTGGCGGTGCCTCAAGTCTGTTCTGCTGACCCTGACCTCTGCCCTACTGACGCTGCTGCTGTTGGTTTGGACCCCTACCCTGCTGAGCTCCTGCTGGTGCACTACGATACTCTGATGCCTTGTGCCCGACCTTGCGACAGTTGAAACAAGATCCCTAGAACTTGCGTTGCTAATGCACTCTCTGATCCTGCTGGTGTCCCTTCTTATGAGGGCCCTACTGCTGCTGATGTTGATGTCCTGACAAAGGTCTCTTGTTCTTACCCTTGTCCCCGCTCTGTCCTGTCTTGGCCTTCCCTTCCTTGTCCTTCTGGAACATAGTAGTCTCAATCTCCTGTGAAGTGGTGGCCTCAGCTACCTCCCTAACTGAATAGAACCTCCTCGAGACGAGGTACCGATGGAGATCAGGGCGTAGCCCTGCTAAGAACATCTGAGCTTGACGCTCTCCTGTCTGCCACATACCCGTGAAATGCAGCAACTTCATAAACCAGCTCTCATAATCCGTCACTGTCATGTCCCCCTGAGTCATCCGGGACAACTCAAGCTCCTTCCCAGTCCGTGCTGCCGAAGAAATATACTGTCCATCAAAGAAGTAGATGAAATCCTCCCATGTGAGGGTCATCCTCTACTCTGGAGTAAATTGTAGCCGGTACCATCTCCCGGCATCTCCCTTTAGACTGTAGGATGCCAATCTCTGCTTCTGAACCGAATCTACACTGAGTATGTCAAGTATATTGCTCACATTCTCCTTCCACTTGTGTGCTGCAAGAGGGTCTGGTAACCCCTGGAACTCTGGTGCCCTCATCTTCTGATACCTCTCTACCATACGGAGCCAAGCTTCCTGCTCCATGGCTCTATCTAGTACCGCTAGTGGAATAGCTGCAGGTGCTACCTCTGGGTCTCTCTCTGATCGGGACGGCTGGTATCCCCTGCTACTGAGCTACCGGTAGTGGTGGTGTCCGTGGTGCTATATGAGTCGTTACCAACTCCTTAATGGTTGTCATCCTGGCAATAAGAGGAGCCATGATATCCACCAAATACTGAGGAGCCTGGTGCAGCCATGGTGGTGCCTGCTCCTGCTCGGGTGGAGCCTGCTGCGGCTCATGTGGTGCCTGCTCATGTTTGGGTGGAGCCTGCTGGGACTCTGCCTGAGCGGCCCTTCGAGTGCGAGGTCTCCCACGTCCTGCCATCTCTCTGATCATAAAAAAAAAGTTCATGAGTCAAAGTAGATGTATATTCTATTCATACATAGTACATCACAATATGATTTTCACATCACATAGTATTCACGCATATACTTTAAGCAAAAATAGTTGTCTTAATAAAAATTTCCTAAAATTTTGAGATATACGCATATATCGTCCTCACTCATACTAGGAAATCCTTAGCGGACTCTACATATGAATCCTAAGAAACTCTAACCTAGCTTCACAACTCGACACAGGATGATCCTAGGGATACTGGAACTAGAGCTCTAATACCAACTGTGACGCCCCTGGGTTCACACAAGGCTGCAGTCCGAGGTAAAACCAGGAATGTCAAACCTGCCATGCACCACACCGTGCAATAACATGTTTCACCATCATAATTACTATCTCTCTAGTGGAACCAACAACAGGTGTAGTACAAAGCAAGTAAAAGATTTTACAACCAATGCTTGATGAAATGATAGGACTCAAATTTATACATCTCATCAATCAAATAAGCTGAAATACATAGTCAAAGTCTGAAATGAATAATAAAGATCTGGAGACCTCAACACGTCTCAAAGTACACAATGTCTGATACAGGAAATAAGGCACACAGCCTTTATAACTCTAGAACATAAACCTCTCAAGTCTAAAATGTCTCAAGTGGAGTACAAAATAAAATACATCTAAAGAGGATAATAGACACTAGTAAGGGTCGCCCTCAACCTGCAACTCTCCGGGCTCCTGGCTCGTCACCTGCAACGGGGAGGGACAATGAGCGTCAAAGCGCTAGTGAGCAACATCACAACCAACCCCAAGGGATAGGGCTCGTTGTATATGAAAAATACAGTTAATACATAATAATATAAATCATTTACACAAACATTAACGGGTTTTAGTACTTAGGAAAATACAACACGAGCATTGGTACGTCGAGCGAAATAATCCAAACAAGGAAACCCTCATGTATATACCTTGTATCTCAAATTGTAGATCCCTAAATATAAAACCCGAAGTTGGTCACAAGAACAGTAAAGAAAAGAATACATATTAAAAAAAAGAATACATACCCATCTCTATCGATAAAATGTAAATATGACGGAGCTACAATAGGTGTCATGAGCAACCTAGGTAGCTATCATATCCCAGCCTAATACAATATGTCTTATACCCAACTTAGTTAAGTAACAAGCTCAAGGTTTAGCAGAAGTCAAAAACCATGTGTTCCAAAAGATTAGGAATTAAGTGAAAATACCCTCATTCTAGTGTTGAATATAATTATCAAGATATATAAAAAAACACAAGTAAGAATTCACATCATAATTGAATTTAATTAATTTACCTGCTCAAACAAATGTGGGTAATCACGTCGCATGTCCTCCTCGCGCTCCCAAGAAGCTTCTTCAAATCCACTTCGGTTCCATTAAACTTTCACCAATGGAATCACCTTGTTTCTGAGTCTCTTGTCTTCTCTAGCAAGTATACAAATCGGAATCTTAATAGTAGTCAAATCATCCCGAAGCTCGATCTTCGGTGAATCCAACACTCGCTGTTGCTCCTCATCATGCAAGTGCTTCTTGAGCATAGAAATATAGAATACATTGTGTACACTAGACATAGATGCTGGAAGATCTAGTCTGTATGACACAGCTCCAATGCATTCCAAAATCCAAAAAGGTCCAATATATCTTGGTGCAAGCTTCCCTCGCCTCCCGAATCGCCGCACGCCTTTCATAGGCGATACCTTCAGCATAACCAAATCCCCAATCTAAACTGTAGTGGTCTTCGCCTCTTATCTACATAGCTCTTCTGCCGACTCTAAGCGGCTAGAATCCGCTCTTTGATCAATGCTACCTTCTCAGTAGTCTGCCTCACAAGCTCTGGCCCAAGCATCAAGCTATCCTCTGGCTCTGCCCAACATATCGGTGATCTACAGGGTCTCCCGTACAATGCTTCATACGGAGCCATACCGATCGTCGCTTGATAACTATTATTATAAGCGAACTCTATCAGTGGAATATGATCCTCCCAGCTATCTTAAAAGTCAATGACACAAGCTCACAGCATGTCTTCCAACACCTGATTTACACTCTCTGTCTGACCATCCATCTGTAGGTGGAAAACACTGCTGAATGATAGTCTGCTGCCAAAAGAGTCCTGAAAACTCCTCCAAAAATGCGAGGTGAACACTGAACCTCGGTCCGATACAATCGTGTCTGGAACTCCATGAAGTTGAACTATCTCCCGGATAAATATCCTCGCATATGCCTCGGCGGTATAAGTCGTCCTCACTAGAATAAAATATGCCGACTTTGTTAACCGGTCCACAATCACCCAAACTAAATTATTCCCCTTCTTTGATTTTGGTAACCCTACAATAAAGTCCATAGAAATATCCGCCCACTTCCACTCCGGAATAGGCAAAGGCTGAAGTATCCCTGCCGGTCTCTGATGCTCTGCCTTCACCTGCTGACAGGTAAAACACCTAGCCACATAGTCTGCAACCTCTCTACGCATACCGCTCTACCAGAAATGTCTCTTCAAGTCCTTGTACATCTTGGTGGTTCCTGGATGCACTGTGTATCGAGTACGGTGTGCCTCATCAAATAACTCTCTCTTCAGCTCTGCACTGGCTGGCATAACCAATCTACCCTTCATCCGTAGACCTCCATCTGCTACAATGGTCCAATCAGCCTTCGGCTCTTTAAAAATCTCCTCCTTTCGGATTTGAATTCAAGATGGCTGCACTGATACAGCTCCCAAAAACGCACTTGTCCCACCCATCTTGGGTCTGAAATCAAACTGGCTAAGAGTAAGAAGATCTCTGTACAATAAACACCTCAAAGCCGCAACCCAATGTTGACGCTTCCTACTCAAAGCATCTGCTACGTCGTTCGCCTTCCCCGGATGATACTGAATCGCGAACTCGTAGTCCTTGATAAACTCAATCCATCTCCGCTGTCTATGGTTGAGTTCCTTCTAAGAAAAGAGGTACTTCAGACTCTAATGGTCTGTGAATAGCTCAAACTGCACTCCATACAAATAGTGCCTCCATGACTTCAGTGCAAATACCACTGCTGCCAACTCTAAGTCATGAGTGGGATAGTTCTGCTCATGCACCCTCAATTGCCGTGAGATATAAGCTACTACTCTCTGAGTCTATATAAGGACACCTCCCAACCCTACCAAAGATGTATCTGTATCACAACGAATGTCCTGTCGCTGCTCGGAATAGTCAAAACCGGTGATGTAGTCAACTTAGCCTTCAATGTATCAAAGGCCTTCTGACACTCCACACTCCAAATGAACTATACTCCCTTCTTCGTAAGGCGTGTAAGCGGCGTCAAAATCTTTGAGAAGTTCTGAATGAACTTCCTGTAGTATCCAGCTAATCCTAAAAAGCTGCGAATCTCGGTCACTGTCTTTGGTGGCTCCCAATCAAGAACTGCTGTAACCATAGCTGGATTCACTGCTATACCCTCTCTACTGATGACGTGGCCGAGAAATCTGACTTCTGAAAGCCAAAATTCACACTTGCTGAACTTGGTATATAACTGATGCTCCTGCAGAGTCCTCAAAGCTACCCGTAGATGCTCCTCATGTTCTGCCTCTGATCTCGAGTAGATGAGTATATCATCAATAAAAACAATCACAAACTGATCCAAGAAGGCATGAAAAACCTGATTCATCAAATCCATGAATACCACGGGTGCATTGGTCAACCCAAATGGCATGACCAAGAACTCGAAAGATCCGTATCGAGTAAGAAAAGCGGTCTTGGGAATATCCATCTCCCGAACTCGCAGCTGATGATAGCCTGAACGAAGATCAATCTTCGAGAAATACTGTGCTCCCTGCAATTGGTCAAATAAGTCATCGATCCTAGGTAATGGGTACCTATTCCGGATAGTGAGCTTGTTCAACTCTCTATAATCTATGCACAATCTCATACTGTCGTCCTTCTTCTTCACGAAGAGGACCGGTGCGCCCCAAGGAGAATGACTCCGGTGAATAAAACCCTGAGCTAATAACTCGTCCAACTGGGTCTGAAGCTCTCGCATCTCAGCTAGTGCCATGCGATAGGGTGCGCGGGATATCGGGGTTGTGCCTAGCTGCAACTCAATACAGAACTCAACCTCTCTCACAGGAGGTAATCCAGGTATGTCCTGAAAGACATCCTGATACTCTGAGACAACTCTAGTCTCCAATAAATCAATACCCTGATCCCGTCGCATCACCTCCTCGATGTATGCCAGAAATGACTCCGCAAAAAAGTTACCCTGAGAGGTGGCTACAATCATCTCGGACCCGTCGGACGCTCGCAACTTGACTGTCTTCGTAAAGCAGTCAATACTAATATGGTAGGAAGACAACCAATCCATACCAAGGATGACATCGAACTCAGACATATGCAACACTATCAAATCAACTATAAACTCCGACTCGTCTAGACTAACGGTACACCTCCTACAAACGCTCTCCAAAAGCGATACCTCACCTAAAGGGGTGGAAACTAATAAAGGGGTGTCTAGAGGCTGAGCTACGAGCTGGAGTCTAGTCATAAATGCATGATAGATGAAAGAATGCGAAGCTCCCGAATCGAAAAGAATACGGGCGGGAAGAGAATCCACAAGGAACGTACCCTCCACTACGGCTCCGCTAGCTCCATGATCATGGGGAACCACTGCATATACCCTGCCTGCGGCGGAAGATTGCTCTGCTGCTGTAGGTGGAGAATATGGAACAATCTATCTCTGAGGAACCCCTGAACTGCTCGAATCTGTCCCTCAGTCCTCTGTGCTGCTGGCGGTGCCTCTAGCCTGTTCTACTGGCCCTGACCTCTGCCCTACTGTCGCTGCTACTACTGGTTCGGACACTTGCCCTGCTGGGCTCCTGCTAGTGCGCTTCGACACTCCAATGCCTTATGCCCGACCTTGCGATAGTTAAAACAAGATCCCTGGAACTTACGCTGCTGATGCGCTCTCTGATCTTGCTGGGGTCCCTTTTTATAAGGGCCCTGATGCTGCTGCTGAGGTCTAGAAAAATGTCTCTTGTTCTTACCCTTGTCCCCGCTCTGCCCTGCCTTGGCCTTCCCTTCCTTATCCTTCTGGAACATAGTAGTCTCAATCTCCTGTGAAATGGCGGCCTCAGCAACCTCCCGAACTGAATAGAACCTCCTCAAAACGAGGTACCGACGGAGATTAGGGTGAAGCACTACTAAGAACATCTGAGCCTAAAGCTCTACTATCTGCCACATACCCGTGAAATGTAGCAACTCCATGAATCTGCTCTCAAAATCTGCCACTGTCATATCTCCCTGAATCAACCGGGACAACTCAAGCTCCTTCCCGGTCCGTGCTACAGAAGAAATGTACTGCCCATCAAAGAAGTATATGAAATCCTCCTATGTGAGGGTCATCCTCTGCTCTGAAGTAAACTGGAGTCGGTACCATCTCCCGGCATCTCCCTTCACACTGTACGATGCCAACCTCTGCTTCTGAACTGAATCCACACTGAGTATGTCAAGTATATTGCTCACATCCTCCTTCCATTTATGGGCTGCAAGAGGGTCTGGTGACCCCTGGAACTCTGGTGCCCTCATCTTCTGGTACCTCTCCACCATACGGAGCTAAGTGTAGAACCTCGTAAATTTTATAATGAATATATGTGAATTATTAGTAATAAATAATT
>BQKN01058917.1:30898-55469 GCA_022839385.1 Asparagus kiusianus | reverse complement strand
CCTGGGGTGGCTCGGCTTAGGCCGAGCCACCCCGGGTTGGCTCGGCTCGAGCCGAGTCCCCGGGTGTGTTTCGTTTTCCGTCGTTTTCCCGTTGTTCGGTTGTGTCCGTGATTCGGTTGTTCGTTTGATTTGTTCGGGTTCTTGATTTGATAGCCCGAGTCCTCATTTGGCAGTAAATCCGCCTCGGTGTTTGAGTTCAAGTCTGTTTTGTTGTTGGACGACTCGTTAACTTTCTGAACCGTTGGATTGGTTCCACACGCGAACGCATCCCATTGCTTGCGTGCCTCATCGCCTCGTTGGCTTGTTTCGTCGCTCGAACGTCCGTTGATTTGTCGGTTCCTTGTGTCGAGCTATGCTAAGGGACCTATAGGCAGTTTTATACGCCTACAGTCGCCTCGTCATTCGATGGTTTGTCGAATCACCGTGCCGAGCTGTGCTAATGGACCTATAGGCAATTTTATACGCCCACAATGACGATTCAAACTGAATTCACCCATAGATCCTCTTCATCAGGACAATAGGCCCACAGGAACTATCATAGCCAAATTTTGTTCTACCATGCAATGAACACCCCGATCAAAAATAGTGACTTACCATGCGATGTGTCACTATTCCAATCAACGTCGTTATACTCATTCTTGAGTCAATGAACGACTTGCTCCCTCCAACTAGTACACGAGGCTAAACTGCTCCTATACTCTGACAAGTATATGAGTATAAACTACTTCTCTTATTACTCTGACAAGTATATAAGTATAAACTGCTCCTCCTATACTCCAACGGGTATACGAGTATAAACTGTTTCCCTAACCTCCAACTGGTATATGAGGCTAAACTATTCCCTACCATTAATGGGAAGTTCCTGAAGAATGTTACACATAATATTCTTAAGGATAACTGGGCAACCTCTAACTAGTATACGAGGCTAAACTATTTCCTACCTTTGATGGGAAGTTTCTAGAGAATACTACATATGATGTTCTTAAGGATAACCCGAAATAGGCTGATTATTCTAGATGAAAACAAACCATCCGGGTAATCCACTCTTAAACATGATAAGAATGATTAATAACCTCCTGATGTGGTTGTTTAATCATGTCTAGAATGATTAAAACCCTCTAACTAGTGTATGAGTTTAAAAATGCTCCCACATCTCCCACATGGTCAAACATTCATGCAGTTAGGACCAAAGACAAGTTCCCTTACCAACCCTTTCTAATAAGATGGCGGGTCCCCAAAACTATCAAGTTAACTATTATCTATGATAGTCTCCTCCAAATTTCTCCCATCGATCCTCTCCAATAGAACGAATTGGACCACTCCCACTATCATGTTAACACTATACCTCTGACAAAATCAACTTACCAATCCTCTTTAATAGGATGGTAGTTCCTCAAAGTCACTCCGATCGTGACAATCCTATCACGTTAACACTACACCTCTGACAAAATCAACTTAACAATTCTCTTCAATAGGATGGTAGGTCCTCAAAGTCGCTTTGATCGCAATAATCCTATCAGGTTAACGATCACCTCTGATAGCTGACACCATCATTCTCACAAGTGGTGTTGTCCGATCAGTCGTCACACTCATACGTCCCTGAATAACCTGATCCATTTCGAGCATTCTAATATCTTTAGAACAATCGATGGGTAGCAGCCTACCATGTGATGACTCCTACACCAATCAATCGTCACACTCATACATCCTTGAATGATTTGATTCCCCCAACACCGTCATTCTCGCAAATAATATTGTTCATCGATATCTGCCTACCAGGCAATATGTTATATCGACCCATTATTCTAAACAGCAACCCGCCAAACGACGAGTTTTTATTCGGATCCTATCTTGGTCGCACACAATGACCGTTCACGTTGGACTAAGTTGTTATACTTAACGACATAACCTAATTTAATTACGACTTAACGGTTGTAATTAACCTAACCCGATGCCTCAAACGGCTAAGGAAAGAGGAGAAATCTTAGCATTAAGCCTAAGAGAAACTTCTCAACAACTCATCATACTGAGGAGAATAGTATGGCTAGCCCGATTCGAACGGTAATCGGTAAAGGTAAATCAAATACGTTGATAGCTGAGGGTTTGCTAAAAATCATAATTGGTGATCTTTAACAATGACTGAATAATTCAATCTCACCAAGTTCGATTGGAAGGCGCGTCGCTCTATCTGAACGGTGATCATTTTGTATGTCTTCATATACAAAGTATTCCAGACCCCATGCGACCTGATTCAGGTCTGAAAACTTTGGAGGGGTCTTGTAGGCAATAAAAATTGCCTTTATCCCTTCACAACAACTTGGAACAAGCAAAAGAGCTTAAGGGTCCATCTCGAAAAAGGCAAACCGAATCCCTGAGAGTCCACCCGACTCAGGCAGACTCCCTGAAGAGTCTAGCCCCTTAGATGACTCGAATGGAAGAGACCCCCTCGTCGACTCGAAGGGCGGTGTCAGTCCGCCCCTCGAAGACCAAGTTGCCGAGACCCCTAGTCGACTTACCAAGTCTAGGGTGCCGATACCTTCTAGTCGACTTGCTATGTCCAGGGTGTCGAGATCTTCTAGTCAACTCGCCAAGACCAAGTTACCGAGACCTTCTAGTCGACTCGCTAAGACCAAGCAGCCGAGAGCCCCTCGTCGACTCCAAGTGGTCGAGCCTCCCTCGTCGACTCAAAGGGCTGAGATCCCCATGTTGACTTGAAGTAATAGAGACCCCCTCATTGATTCGAATGGCTGAGACCCCCTCGTCGACTCTAAGTGGCTGAGACTCCTTCATCGACTTAAAGGGCCGAGACCCCCTTGTCGACTCGAAGTGGTGGAGACCGCCTCGTCGACTCGAAGGGTGGTGTCAGTCCGCACCTTAAAGACCCAGTGGCAGAGACCCTCCTCGTCGACTCGAAGGGCCAAGATCCCCTCATTGACTCGAAGTGGTAGAAGCCCCCTCGTCAACTCGAAGGGCCGAGACCCCCTCGTCGACTCCTAGCGGCCGAGACCCCCTCGTCAAATCAAAGGGCGATGTCAGTCAACACCTCGAAGACCAAGTTGCCGAGACCCCCTAGTTGACTCGTCAAGTTCATGTTGTCGACACCTTCTAGTCAACTCACCAACAACAAGGGATGACACCCCTTCGTGTCGACTCAAAGGATGGTTTTAGTCTCCCGATCGAAGTCGACTCACCAAGACCTCAGGACGATGCCCCTTCATAATGACTCGAAGGCTGGTGTCAGTCTCCCTATGGAAGTTGATTTGTCAGCATGAGTCAGACTCGCCTATTTTATGAGCTCGCCCGCTTGAGCTAAAGCTCGCTTGTAGGCTCAAGCTCACCTTAGGCATCAGCTTTTCTAAAGGCTAAACTCGCCCGACAGCCCCAAGCTCGCCAGCATGCTTGTAAACTACCCACTTGGGGTATGAAAATAGTCACATCAATGATCATATCACACATTTCAAAGGGGGAAAGCATGACACTCCTCACCTAAGCATGACCATCACGGTATTAGCTAGAACTCTCCTACTTTACAAATAGCCATTGATGGCTACAAGAATAGGGTGGCTGATAGGACCCCCTAGGTGGTCACATCCCACAGTTAGGGCGGCTAGCAGGACCCCTTAGCGGTCAAATCCCACAAATCAAGGGATGCCCATGCCATCCCTTACCTATTTAAAGCTACATTAGACCAACGTTCAAGGGGTTGATTGGTTGATTGGTTTTGGCTAGCTAATCATCCAACTTCTGAAGGTTGAAACTTGGCTCATTTGCTAAAGGCTCCCTTGTTGAAGAAGACTCGTCTGACCTCTCAGACTTAAGGCTCTCAAGCTCTTTGCAGACTCTTGCATAGTAGCCCTTTGCGGACTCATCTGAGCTCTCAGACTTGAGCCTCTTTGGCGCTTTGCAAGCTCTTGCATAGTAGCTCTCTCCAAGCAGTCGGCCCACAAGCATAAGCATTTGTTTGGCCTCAGGTAGACTCGAACCTAATCACACCAGAGTTTTTACTGAGTACTGAATCTCCAACCGCGACGTTGATCGTATCATCCAAGGGAAGCAAACTGGACATAAGCATCAAGGTAGGTGTCCTATCGCTACCGAAGAACCCATGTTAAAAAAGATGGGTCTTTCCTTCTCCTCTATTATAAAACATTGATTATTAGTTTGTAATAAGCCATTTTTATAAACACAAACAACCCCTCATCGAGTAGTTAATTTTTTACACCCTACACTCGCCATCCTATTAAAGAGGATTGGTGAGGGAATTTAGAGGAAATCAGCTATCAGAGGTGATTGTTAACATAATAGCTTTATATGGGCCCGACATCCTATTGAAGAGGATTAGTGAGGGAATTTGGAGGGTAATAAGGGATGTTTGTCACCTTAGTTAGCCTCGTGGGAGTTATAAGAGTTTTGGTAGATTTAACAATATGGACGATCATGCTCCTTGATACTGTTAAGGCCATGTGTCAACGTCTCACCTATGGTATTTGAACCTCGACAGTGAAGCAGCTGACAAATAAGAAGCCTATGGGTAGTACTTCTTTAGAAATTTACCATTAAAAGGCATCATGAACTTGTCTCCATTTGGTTTGACGAGACGATATGCTCCATTCGAATAGACAGTCTCTATTATGAATGGTCCCTCCTATTTGGGTTGGAGCTTTCCTTTCATTTTGGAATTGAGTATCATCGGTCGTCGAATAGCAAGGACCAGCTCTCCTTCCTTAAAAGATCTATGTTTGACTTTCTTGTCGAAAGCCCTGGATATTTGGGCTTGATAGAGCTTGATATGCTGTTAAGCTTCAAGCCGTTTTTCATCTAACACCTCCAGTTCTTCGAAACGTCGTTGGTGACTTTCTTCAGTGGTCATCCCAGTTACAAGTGAGATGTGTAGGGACGAAATTTGGATTTCTAAAGGTAGTACAGCTTCACAACCGTATACCAATGAATAAGCAGTTGGGGTGCGAACTGTAGTACAATACACCCATAAGCTTTCACCATGTTTTTCATCCCAATCACGCTTGCTGGCAAAGGTTAGCTTTGTTAAGATCTTAATGATCATCTTGTTGAAATCTTTGGCTAGTCCATTTGCTGATGGATTATAGGCAGTGGATGTCAAGTTCTGAATTTTGAACTTATCACAGAACTGAGTGAATGCATGACTAACAAATTATGACCCATTATCATGAACAATACATCTTGGGACATCGTATCTATAAATAATGTGATGATTTATAAATTTGATCACATCACTGGTTTTTACTTCTCTCAAGGGAACGGCTTCGGCCTATTTAGAGAAGTAATCAGTTATTGCAAGGATGAAACGATGACCTCTTGCTGATGTTGGGGATATCGGTCCGATGATATCCATCCCCCATGTCTCAAATGGTCACGAAGTCACTATCAGATGTAGGTCTTCGGACAGTTAATGCATGTAATTGATATGGATCTGATACGCATGGCAACCCTTGGCATAAGCAACGGCATCGTTGATCATCCTGGGCCAATAATATCTTATTCTTCATAAGCAATCCTAGAGCTTAGGTCCTGGTTGGTGAGATCCACAATACCATCATGGGCTTCCTACAAGGCTTCCTATGCTTCTCTGGTTGACAAATACCACAGTAGCATGTTGTCCTACAACCTACGATACAGTGTCTTTGTTGTCAAGTCATAATAAAATCTTGATGCGCGTCTGCGAACAGACTCTTGCTCTTTGACGTCTTTGGGGAGTATGCCTTATAAGACATAGTCAATGATTGGAAAACTCCAATCTCTCGATTCGATTTGACCCATAGTCTGGTGAGTTACATTCACTTCCAGAGCATACTTCGGTTGAAAGAGTGGGCAACTTGCGACAATGATATGTTGACTTGTACCCAGTGGTTGAGTTAGATTGGCTGCCAACGATGCCAATGCATCCGCGTTCGTATTCTTGGAACGTAATACGTGCTCAATGTGAAAGTTTTCAAATGACTCAGCTAATTTGATGGGCGCTTTGTGACACGGGATCAAGTCGTCATTCCTGACTTCGTATTCCTTTGTCATCTAATTGACAATGAGTTTGGAGTCGTCGTATGCTTCGAGATGCCTTATCCCTAATTTTTTATCGAGATTGAGTCTAACAAGCAAAGCATTGTACTAAGCTACGTTATTGGAACATGGCTCTATCAAAGAGAATGCTTGAGGTAGTATGTGGTTTTGTGGAGAAACCAATACCACCCCCACTCCAGTGATGATAGACCCTTTTGAGCCTACATGGGACACGTCGTCAAAGAATAATTGCCAAACTCCTTCCTGTGAAGTCGCATTGACCTCGTGGGATCCGTCTGGCATATCTTCGAATAAGGTAGTCTTTGATTCTAGTGGATGACTGGCCATGAGATCGCAGATCGCCTGCCCTTTGACAGATTTCTACGGTATGAAATGTATATAGTATTAGGATAGTAAAAGTTCCCATCTTGTCAGGCGCCAATTTAAAGACCCGGGTTGTGTCATGAAGACTCGGATGGGATTCATCCGGGAGATGACATGCATGGTTTGACCCACCAAGTAATGTCGTGTTTTCTGAATTACGAACACCAAGGCCAAACATTCTTTTTCGACCATAGGGTATCAGCGTTCAGCTCCCTATAAGGTTCTACTCAGGTAATAGACAGCTTGCTCGTGGTCATCGTCATCATCTTATGCTAACAGAGCACCTAAAGAATGCTCCATCGACTGCACATAGATCAAGAAGGGTTTCTCTGAGACCAGAGCCGCCAAAATAGGTGTGTTCGAGAGATAAGTTTTGATCTCATCGAACGCTTTCTGGCAAGCTTCATCGTACATAAAAGAAACACCCTTCTTCATCATTTTTGAGAAGGGTTGGCATTTACCCAAAAGATTTACAATGAATCTACGGATGTAAGCCAGACGTCATTGCAGTCCTCTCAATTCTTTGAGATTCTTGGGTGGTTGTAGCTCTTGAATAGCTTGCACCTTGTCGGGATCTATGTAAATCCCCTTCGTTGTGACGACAAATCCAAGGAACTTGCTACTCGACTCCCTAAAAATGATTTCGTAGGATTCATTTTCAACTAATGAGATCTCATCAACTCGAACAACACTTTTAATCTTGAAGATGATCATTCTTTCTACGACTCTTCACAACCAAGTCATTCTTGCTACTTTGTCCTCAATGGGTGGTTCACGTTGTTCAAACCGGTCACTCCATTGGGCATTGACATGATGATCCCATGTTTCATCATAAAGTGGGATGTGGTCATCTTTTTGATTTCGGTGGGTTCAGTTGTAGCCATGTTGCTTGTAAGATTCTTGAATACAACTCATATGCTAACATCCGAATCCCACATTGAGGATGTCAACGATGAATCCACAGAGTGAACTACTTTGAATTCTTCACCGAAGTCGTACCATAGTTCTGATGAAGAGGAGATGTAACCTAGTCCTCTTTGAGTTTTATTAAAGTAATTGTTGGGCTTTCCCTTGGGAACGAGAGGTCAGGCAGGCCTTCTTCGTCCTTTTTTGCCAAAATTTAAGCCTTCTTTGCAGGTGAAGTCATAACTCATGTCCTCCATCATACGAATCGCTATTTGATGATAATGTGAGAATTGAGGGGTGGGCTCATCTTCTTCTGATCCATCAAATAGTGTATGCAGAGGTTGATCTATCATTCCAAAGATAATATCTTTCTAATTACTATCTTGAACTGGTATGATGAAGAAAGCTCGCGAGGACTCGATCGTTGGTGACTTCTATGACAAACGACAAGTGCACAAGCAAGTGTAAAGAAGAGTTTGTATACAACCCTAAAACAAGATTGCTAGACTCATCATTACTAGACTCTGAATCAGGCGACAAGTAAGCAAAGATAAAATCTTTATTCAAGACAAATTCGCCTGTTTCATCAGCGTCAGCTACATCGAGGCCTTCACAACCAATCACAATGGGTTCAATGTCATTCAAGATAAGACCCTCGTTGTACTCAAACTCACTGTTAGTCTCGTTGCCGCTCTTAGATTCCTTGTCTGGTGGTTCCTGTTCCTCAGTGAAATAGTTCTCAACTACTTTAAAGGGTCGTCTCTCTGTGAACACTGTCTTCACCTTCCCATAATCATCCACATACTTCATGCACTGATGTAATGTGGATGGGATAATTCTATTGCTACGGATCCACAACCGACCCAATAGCATATTATAGGAGGGTTCTATATTGATCACATAACAGGTTACCTCCGTCTTCTTGTCTCCCAACTGGCATTTGAGGCGAATCTTTCCCAAAGGTTGGGTACCAGTAGTGCTAAAGTCGAAGATGGTGGTACTTGTTGTAGACAAACGCCTCTGAGGTATCCCTAAATGTTGAATAAGCTTTCGGGGAATAATGCTCAATGCAAACCCTGGATCTACTTGGATTATTTCCACTTTAGAGTAGCCGACGTACCTGGTGAAGTATAAGGATCAGTCATGAGTGGTACTCTTGATAAGCATATCATCAGGAGTGAAGGTTATGTAGGGGATCTGTTGCTTGGATATCCATTAGCATTGTGGGCACAACTTTTTCGCATCTTCTGCGGGACCAGGAAGGAAATGCATTGCAAAATCCTCTGAGTCATCTAGCACCTCGTAGAGCATCCTGGGTAGACTTAGATAACCATAAGAGCTCATACAAGGTGATCCTGGCCAGGATATTAGCCAGCTATGTGAGCACATCGAACTGAAAGGGTTGACTGCTCGAACTAGTAGGAGTCTCCTTTATCATTTCTTTCTTGTTGAGACCTGGTTGAACCGTTGGTGACGACCCTCCCGATGGCCTCACAGGATTTTCTACCGTTGGAGGGTAGTGCTTATCAAAGTCCTTCCCTGCTCTGGTAGCTAATACGGCCGCCTCGTTGTCAGAATCGGTAAGGGCCGGTGCTTCCACCCTGTCATCATTTGCAATTGTAGACACAACATTGAAAAGTTTACCCTTACCTTTAGACTTCTTTGAAGGCTTAGAAGTCCATTGTTCATTATTGAGGAGGTCGGGATGGACCCACATCGTTTGCCCTAACGGCAAGGTTTGTGGTACCAAATCCTTCCCTTGCTGGTTGTGAGGGTCAATGTTGATGATCTTCAATTCTGCCTTAGGGATGGGCGCGATACCTGCCGGTGTATGAACTTCTGGGAGGTCTATCCGGAATCTCAAAGTGACCATATTCATAGTCACTTTCTTCTGCATCTTTTTATTTTTTAGGACCCCTGCGTCATAAAGAGCCTGGATTTTGTCTATGAGGACATAACACTTAGAGGTAGGATGATAAACCATCCTGTGATATGTACAGTAGTTCGGATCATTTGTTTTGTTCAGATCCTCGGCCCTTCTTATCTCTGGTAGTTTTATTCTGTTGCTCTTAACAAGGGTGTCGAGGGTAGCAGTGACCTGATCTTCTCGGAAGTCGTACTTCCTCTGAGAGTGCGACTTAGAAGAGGTAGACTTTTGTTTCTGAGCTGACTTAGGGGCTAGAGCAGTGTCGACACCCATGATCTCTTTCCCCTTCGACCGAGAACGATTTCTGGATGAATTTTGCTCTAGCGCTCCTCTTTTAGGTTGAGGGTCTTCAGCCTCTAACCTTTTAATTATGTTTTTCTACTTGCTCACTTTAGCGAACAAGCTCTTTCCAAGTTCGGGTTTCCACCGCGCTGACCTTGGATAAAATATGGATCGAGAGATTGTTGCAACACATCTCAATCGAGGTGCTTTTAGAGACCTGGCCATGGCAATGCAACGACCGATTCTTGAATCTCTTCACAAAGTCGTTGATCGACTCCCCCTCTCTACTATTTAGCTAGCAAAGTGGACATTGACACTTCCGTGTCATTGTCAAAGAAATAGGCTAGGAACATCTTTTCCATGTTGGCCCACGATTTGATGTAACCTAGTTCCGACTTGCGAAACCATTCGAAGGCCACCCCCTTCAGGGTTTCGATGAACAATCGAGTGAGGATGGGATCGTGTCCTGTGAGAAATCTAGATTGAGCTATGAAATAGTAGATGTGTTGTGAGGAAGATCCCTTGCCATTAAACTGAACTAGGCTCATAGGCTTGAACTTTGTTAGGTAGGGGACGTATCCCATTAGATCGGGTATAGCTTGACCACCACCAGCTTGTTCATGTTCTTCTGGAGCTTCAGGGTGTCGAGTTGACTTTGGAACTTGTCTAGTCTCTTACCCCTTGAATGATGGCTAGAGATGATCCTCCTCTTGATGACTCGAATGAAGAATCAAAGGGTGACCTGGGGTTATCTTCCCCTTCTGTCGTTTGAGGAGGTGTAGACTCTTTCCCTTTGTTTTTGGTTGAGGATTTTAGGAGAACCCGCAATGCCCTCTTCTTCTTCTTCTCCTTCTTTTCCAGGATCTTTTCTAGAATTTCCCTCGTGGCATTGATTGTTGCCTTCTAGGTGGCAATCGAAGCATGTTGCTCTTCTGCCCTTCTGGTTATATCATTAGGGATTTCGATCATGTGCACCTTTGCACGCCTGCCCTAAACTGAGCTTGAAGCTTGGGATGTCGTAACTACTAAGAAATCATCATCATCTTCATCAAAAACGAATGCTAACAGCCCATAATCAAGTGGTATTACGGCTCCTGTCTAGGTTCGGGTGTGCTGGTAGACACCCTCGGGTTTAATCACGAGGCCTTTCAGCCCCAGCGAAAATTAAGCATCTGAAGAATCTGAATTATTTACCTTGGACTTCCCTGTTACATTAACGGTTGTAGCTGGGAGATCCAAGTCATTAGAAGCTTGTCTCCTCTGATGATTGTGTCTTCAGCGAGGAGGTCTTGTCTCTGGTGGTTGCTAAGAGAGTCTCTCAAACACCGACAGTTAGCGAACCCTACTGTAATGAGCCTCTCATAATGACACTAAGGAGTTGTCTCGTGAATAGTGTGCTTACGAGTTAAGCGCTCTCTAAGGTCCCCTGTAGGTTGATGTGACAACCCCCAGTGTCAGAAAGATCAACTGAGCATTGATGCGAAGAAGGCTTACAAGAACAATTGGAAGAACACTTGGAAAAATCACCAAGTGTTAATTTTTGGTGAGCTCGCCTTGACAGGTGAGGCTACCTAATCTAGCAAGGGTTGCCTATTGGGAGAGTTTGCATCTTCTGGCAAAGCTCAGCCATTCGTTCTTTTAGGAGAGGTTCACCTATTTGACGAACCGCTGCCTTAACTTTCTAGCGACGATCTACTTGCAGGAGTGATTGAGTGGCCAGGCGAACCTGGCGAGGTTCGCCTGAGTGGTGACCTTCTCCCATAAAACAAAGTTCACCTGATCTACTTACTTCACCAGATTTATGAAGTTTGCCAGAATTAGGGACTTTGCCAATAGAGCGAAGCCCACCTGAATTGCTGAGTTCGCCAGATTTGGGAACTTGTTGTAGTTCACCAAAACTAAAAACTCCGCGTTCATCATTGGCTCTATTCTTGCTCTTTAGGCCTAAATAGTAATTTAGGCCATTATAAGAGATGAGGGCATGTGCTTCATAGTGACCATGAGCTTGTCCATGCCTTTGTTTGGCCCTCTTTGAGAGAGGAGCATTCATGTCGATGGTGAAGGCGTGATCCACACCAACACGAATTATAGTCTCCTCAGGAATAGGAGCTTATGCGGTTTGCTTAACAACCCATCGAGCAACCCCTTGGCTTGCATTCTTGGCCCTTCGGTCGGCCTCAAACGACTTGGGAGGGATGAAACCCCCAATGCTTGCTCGGGTAGAGCTTTCAGGCACAACGACCTTACTTGATTAGGGCTGATCCACATGCACAACCTTGCGGCATTTACGTGACTTCTTACCGCCAGAAGAAGCTGAAGATAAGTAATCTTCGTACTTACCTTGGTCGAACTCTATAACGAGGGACTCAACAGTCATCCCTACAGCAATCCTGTCAAATTGCGCCACCACCATCTCGTCTGAAAGAATGGTATCCCCCGCTATGGTCGCCATCTTCTGTTTGTCGTAAAATGGATCTCAAAATTTGTATTAATCAAATTATTTGTTACAAATTGAAATCAATTTTACATAGAATTAGAGAGAATGAATCTAATCTCTCCTTGTTTAATGTGGGTTCTTTGGAGCGATAGGATGCTTACTCGATGCTTGAGTCGAGTTTGCTTCCCTTTGACGATTTGAATGAGATTGCGAACGAACTTCAACGTGTGGTAGAAGCTTGATTAAAAGAGTTTGAACACCTGAGCTTCAATATTAAGGCTGAATGCACAAGATGCAATGTTCGGTTCTTTTATCTCTAAAAATTCTGATTACCAAAAGAGTTCAAGATCCTAAAAAGCCAAGATCCCCCCCCCCCTCCTGTAGCCGAATATGACTATTTATAGCTGAGAAGGATCATAACCAATCTCTTAGAATGTGGGAAGTGGGCATAATCACTCTCACAATTCAAGTAAGTGGTTTTTAACCGCTTAGGCGAGCCTGGCGAGCTTTCAGGTGAGGTAAACGAGCCTGGCGAGCTTGCAGGCGAGGTTGGTGAGCCTGGCGAGGTTAGCGAGCCTGGCGAGCTTACAGGCGAGGTTGACAAGCCTAGCGAGCTTGCAGGCGAGGTTGGCAAGCTTGCAGACGAACTTCATAAGTTAAGCATTCAGGCGAGCTTAGTTCCTGTAGGCGAAGCTATCGAGCTAAGCATTCAGGTGAGCTTAGCTTACTTGCGAGCTAGCAAACTAAGCATTCAGGCAAGCTTAGTTCTTTTTAGGTGAAGTCTAATGCCTAGACGAACTTCACTTCACCTGCGAAATCAAATATTCAGGCAAGCTTGACTTGGCCTATTTGATGCAGGCGAACAAGCAGAACAAGCTTTGTTCCTGCGAGTTTGGCTGCTCAAGCGAAGTTCTACAGGCGAACTCATAAATTTTGGATAAAGGCAATTTTATTTGCCTACACTATCCACGAATAAACAGTATGGTTACTATTCATAGAATAAACTATATCTAAACAATGGAATTGGACTATTTTATGGATTTTTTTAGGCTAATTGTTGGTCAGACGGGTGGGGGGTGGGGGTGGGGCTTGATTGCAAGTTATAGATCAAGAATGGGGAGGGCGTCGGGATTATTAAAGAGAAGAGATTTAATAACTAGATAGGCTTCGCATCTAGGTGTCGTAGAACCAAGGGCTTCACCCTCTAAATAGGCAAATCACATGCCAATAACACCTCACATGCTCAAGAGAGATTTCTTATAACTCAAATATTTTTATTAATCAATGTTTGTTCCTCATGGGAGATTACATCTCTTATTTATAGAAAAATATATCTAAACAGTTAAGAAGCAAATCAGAATTCTAATTAGATTAAAACCTAATAAAAATAAATGATGCATTCAAATAAAATCCTAACTAAAATAGAAAGAAATATTAAAATTAAATCCTAAATAAATCCTATCTAAACATAGAATAGAATTAAATCCTACCAAAAAAGTAAAGATTCTAATAAGTCTTCATCGCATTACATGGAGGGTTCGTGATTGTCCTACATCAAATCTGCCCTTGTTGGAAAAGGACCTTGAGTTTTAAAAGTATGAGAGTGTAATAACTTTGTTGATTAATATGAAGTATTTTTTCTTGGGTTGCAGGAGCTTCAAGTTGAACTGTAGAACTTGATATTGAGTTGGCAGTGGAGGGTTAGAATAACAAACTCAATAACTAGATTATCTTAGACAGGGAGTTTGCACAGCATATCAATCTTAACTTTGGATTCTAGGCTTGAATTGAGCTCTAGGTTTGATTCAAGCTCAAGCTTTAGATCCACCTTCTACTCTGTTTTTGGTTCAAACTCTTCTTCAAGCTTAAGCTTTGGATCTATCTTCTGGTCTGCTTCTTCTGTCGCTGGTTCCTGCTCACTCTTTGGATTGTTCTTTTGATCTGTATCTGATTTTGGCTCAGACTCTGACTTGGGCTTTGGTTCAGTCTCTAGTTGTGGCTTATTCTCCAATTTTGCTTATGTTATTAGCTATAGCTTTGTTATCTCAGGTTCTGATTGTAGGTCCACGTCTAGTTTAGGGTGAGGCGCTCATTATGAATTTGCTTCCAATTTGGAAGAGAAACAATAAGATCTTCTACTTGGTCGACTAGGATATCTCCTTTCCAGAAGATCTTTTATAGATGTCCATGAACGAATAGTTGAATGATAATAATTTTTATACCATCATTTTTAACTTCTTTCTTGAGCCTACACTCAACATATAAATATATCTTTAGTTCTAACATATCATATATTGAAGATATATCTTCTGCATTGAAAATTCAGGCTTCAAATTCATAGGGCTCCTCATATCCACAAACCCATAAAACTAAGCTATAGTACTGAATTTAAATGGATTAAAATTATATTCTTTTGACGTACGTAACGATATTTTAACACCAATAATATGTGGATCATTTGGCTCTGATACAAATGATAAAGAATGTGCGGAGGGCTTTGATCTAGAGGTGAGAAACCATTGACAGTTTGGCGAAACGATGATGTAATCCGTGATAAGTAGTAATTGTTGTTACTATTCATGAGTGAATAGTATCGATATTGTTCATAGACCTAAGCAATGGAATTAGGTCTATTTTGTGGGTTTTGGGGGGCTATTTCTTAGTCGGACAAAGGAGTGGACTGATTGCAAGTTATGCATTAGATGGGGAGGGTGTTGGGATTTGTAAAGAAGAGAGATTGGATAACTAGATATGCTTCATACCTAGAGGCCTCATATCCAAAGACTTCACACTTTCAAGAGGCAAATCAAATGCCAAGAATACCTCACATGCTTAATTATAATTCAATATTTTTAGTAGTCGATGTATATTCTTCATAGGAGATTATATCTTTTATTTATAGAAAAGAGAAATAATCTGAAAAGTTAAGGAAGCAAACCAAAATCCTAATTAAATCAAAATATAACAAAACTAAAAGATGTAATCAAATAAAATCTTAAGTAAAGTAGAAAGAAATCTCAAAATTAAATCCTAAAGAAATCCTAAATAAAAAAGAAAATTACATAAAACAATATAAAACCCTACAAAAAAAGGATTCTAATAAATCATATTCGCATTACATCACATGGAGGGTCCACTATCGTCCTACATCACATAGTGTATATGTATGTGTGTGTTAACGGTGTTATTATTCGAGTACTTATACATTTACGGAGAGGATAGGAGAGGGCATTTTGAAAATTTCAACAGTTCCTTTTATGGTTCAGAACAATTCACTCACTCACATGTGGGGTAAGAGAGGGCATTTTGTATTACTATTATTGAGCTTGCGGTCTTCATAGCCACTTATACTCCAGTGGAATTTGATGGGACTATAACCTTATATTTCTGTGTTATATTCCTTATTGATATAAAGCATCCATACTACCCACACAAGTTAAAATCTAACACTAATATGGCCCAGGTAATTGAGCCCAATAGGCCAATAATCATTAGTGCACTATTTAAGTTCTAACACATTATGCCCATTTATTGAGCCCAATACCCAGTGCTAAAGCCTAATATCCATTACTAGGCGCAATCATCATCCCGTCTCTAATCAAATTCGTAATCCATCTCTAATCACCGATCTCGTACCCAAAAAAATCATGAAAAAACACACACTGCTGGGGCTTGCTGTGATTTGGAGAGGACTAAAGGAGAATCAATATTTTGGTGGAAAAAATTAGGTAAATTCTCTAATTTCTTGAATTTATATGTTCAAATTATTTTTGCATAAGATTACATCAAAAGAATTACGCAAGATTTCTGTTTGAGATATATTAAAAGGGGTATTAAAATCTATGCTCTGTTTGTGGGAGCTCACTAAGGGAAGGGAAGGAAGGGTAAGGAAATGGAGAAAATTTGTTAATATTTCCTTCCCCTCCTTTAGGCTCTGTTTGGTTTGAAGGGAAATAGAGGAAAGGAAAAGAATGTGCAATAGAAAGTAATTTTTCTTTGTTTGGTTTAGAAGAAAATGAGGAAGAAAGTGAATCTTAAAATCACTGTAGAAAAACACCTACATTCCCGGTTCTTTTCCCCTTTCCTGACTTGATCGGAGTGGAAATGAGGGAGAGAGTGAGAAAATCCCGTTGGATGCCTCCTTCAAAATTCTCGACTCCATCCTCTCTCTCTCTCCCTCCCCCCCATCTCGATCTCAATCTCCTTTGAGATCTCTCTCGTCATTCTCTCGGATCTCTCTCCCTCGACCTCTCTCGGATCTCCTTCATCTCCGCTGCCGGCATCCCGCCACGTCACCACCGTGGTCGCCGCCTCCTAAAACTTACCGAGGTAACCGTAATCTCTCTCTCTACCTTTCATCAATTTTTACCTTTTTTAGAAGGAGGAGGCCGAGAGGAGGAAGAAGGAGGAGGAGGAGGAAAATTCGGTGTCGGCGGAGGAATTGGAGGTGGATAAGGAGTTGGAGGAGGAAAAAGAGGCGAAGGAAGGCGATGGAGAATCAAAGGGCAGGAGTAAGTCCTGTTTTTCTTAACTAAAACCCTAGTTCTCTTATTTTTCCTGAAGAAATTTATTGACTAATCTCTTTTTATATGATAAATTGAATAAACTATGGTTTGCAACTCATGCTTCTCTCTAGACTTGGAATATGTGACCATGAGACTGCTGTGGTGACGAAGTTGCAATTTTTATATCATTTGGTATCTATTATAGGTCAAACTGAATCAGGAATTGCTATTCCATGGTTCTTGGTTACAAGAATTTTATCTAAGCTTTAGGTAAACCTCCAATTGTAGAAGTTATAGTGCTTGTAGCAGAAAGAGGACATGGTAACTTGCAGGCCTTAACCCTGATAAGGGTTTAATAAATCATGAAGTAAGATTTGTAGTTACTAAGTAACCATAGCTAAGGATCCTAGTGGTAGTGTAATTTACAGGGCCTTATGTCATGTTGTTGGAAATTTTATATGCTCAGAAAATGACTTCTAATTGAAGAGTCCTGATTAATCGATGTAATTCATTTTATGATCACGGCAAACAACTGATAAATCTGAAGACCAGCTATTTCCAAACACAGAAGAAGCTCAGCCCGAAGAAATAAAACCTATTATTATGTGCGGGTGTTTTGTTAAAGATGACAAACTGAAACTAATTTTCTACTTGAGGTGTTTGTTTTGACTAAATCCATTTCTCATGTATCTTGGTGGCTTTTTTAGTGCTACTTACAACAGCCTTGATTTTTGTTACCTGGCATTTGTTGCATCTTGATCTCTCTCGACTCTTTTTTGTAAGTAAATTTAACAATATAGCTTCTGGTCTCCCTATCCATCACCTGGGATACAAACTAAAAGACTTGATCGAAGTTTCAGTCAGTAGAAATATGGAGCATTATACATATATATATTAAAACCTAGCAGTGCCAATGATATGCCATATGATGTGAACTTCTTGACGATATTTTTTGTGATACACCAATAATTGGGCATTTTGTTGCTAAGCTTCTATCTTGCAAGAGACTGTTTTAGAGCTCATACAGACCTCATAAGAAGTGAGGAAGGAAGGGGAAAACAAAATTAAAATTGTCTTAGCTTGTTTTACTGTTTGACACAAAGATCTGTTGCTATCCTTTACTTTCATTGTGCTTTTGTTGATACTGGCTATTTTGTTTGATTGCTGCCTTGACTCGGTCAACTTCATGATTTGAAGATCTACGTCTGAGTATGAGGGTCAATGTACTTCTGTTGGTTACATGTCCTTTCTTGTGAAGGCTTCAGCTACGTCATTGACATGTATTTATTTTGATGTTTGGTTATTTTGGACATATTATAGGATTTTGCAGCTGTAATATGTCTAGCTTTCAAATTGTTTCTCTTTGTAGTCTTTGAAGAAGAAAAAAGCATAGTGATTCCTCGAAGAATGGCCTTTCATTCTAGAATTTAAACCTTGCAAATAGGAATATGTGGGGAGTTTCATTAGATAAGTAAATGGGAATGACAAACAATGTTACTTGTGCCATAAAGTCCTGCAGGGAATTTGATACTTCTTCCTGCACATGTTTTAGAAACATTAGTGATGCCTTAGGATTAAGGTTCTTTCTCTTTTAGTGCACATTAGTTTGTATCTGTATCTATCAATGTGTAAGACATTGATCCTTCTTCTTTTAGACTCTGTTTGGTTTGAAGGGAAATAGAGGAAAGGAAAAGAATGTGCAATAGATGAGTTTTGCATTTGCATTTGCATTTTAGTTTTGAGAACTTTTAAGGTCCAACAAGTTCTTACTGTAGTTGTTGCTTCATGGGTTATAAGTGCATAACCATAGGTTAAACCGTAATACAACTTATATGAATCAACTTGGTGTATCCTTTTGTAAAATATTCTTAAACATGAACCAATAAGCTGCTCCATTTGAGGATTTTCTTACATCCATTTAGATGAGTGTTAAGAGGATGGAATGAGCTTTATGCGCTTCACTACTGCCGCAAAAAAAGGAAAAAAAAAAAGAAAATGTAATCTTGCAAAATATGTAGAAAAATCATGTAATGTCAAATACATATTATTAGTTTAAGCATAGTACCAATGTTTAGCAGGTCTTTTGTTCAAGCTTTATCAATACGATGTCAAAATTTCAGCTTGTTTGATGTACATTCTTAGCCTAAGACCCATTATCATAAGCTTTTAAATAAAGCGATCAGAATGTATATGATGGGTGGTTGTTGTTGTTGTTGTTGTTCAGCTTTCCCTTTCTTCGCAGTTGGATTATGATTACTTGTAGTAAATTCTTGTGATTTCGAATGGGAAATGTCATAACAATAAGATGAAGTTGATCACATCAACGAATTAAAGGGGAAAACAAACAGAGAGACCACTGGATGGATGAGTGCATGAATCACATCCAAATATGTATATTTAGCATACAAATTGTATATGCACACGACAAATATGTATATTTAGCATACAAATTGTATATGCACACGACAAATTGTATAAATGTCATAACAAATATGTATATTTAGCATACAAATTGTATATGCACACGACACAGATTTGAGTGCATGAATCACATCCAAAGCCCACGATATATATGTCACATTGTAGTATATGGAATATCTATGCATGTCTTAATATCAAAAATGATATATTTTGGCTAGCTCATGTAACTTCGATGTTACTTATCCTATTAGTTTAGACCACATGCATTCAATGTTACTTATCCTAGCTCATGTAAATGACCTGAAGACTGGTCCTCGTTTTTACACAGAATGAGAGATATTTGAGGAGCTTTTAAAAGTTGAAGGACTCAATGAGGACGCACAGCTTGTAGCCTACGACTATCTTATTGAGAATGCTGCTCGATGAAGGAACTTTATTAGGTTACCAATTCAATGAAGGAAAAGGTGGTTGGAGATTAAGCTTAAATGGGCATCACACAATCTTGATATCAGTACTACGAGGTAATTTAATTTACACTCTAATTACATGTTTGCATTTTACCACCTAGTTCTTAAGTTTAAGGTATAATGAAATACAAATTTACTAACATTCCTTTGCCTAATATAAAAGCATTTCTGCCTTTCAAAAGTTGAAGGGCCCTCTAGTGTTTACCTTTTCATGATGGGAGGATTGTCTTTGAGTTTGAACTTACATTGTTTGATAGTAATAAATACAT
The DNA here is from genome assembly GCA_022839385.1 of Asparagus kiusianus. Lineage (NCBI taxonomy): Eukaryota > Viridiplantae > Streptophyta > Magnoliopsida > Asparagales > Asparagaceae > Asparagus > Asparagus kiusianus. The sequence continues at coordinate 35,838 of BQKN01058917.1, read as the reverse complement.
CACCTTATTGTTTGTAATTTAATATTTATCGAGTATGATATTATAGTTCTTATCATTGAAGTCTGTTCCATGTACAAAGTTACTTATATCATCAATATATGCATCTTTTCTTTTTGTGTATGTATGGAATTTTCTAGTTCTGATTTATATACAAATTTACAATAAGCATGCCTTCAAGTTATCTCTCCATTTGGAAGTATTTAGTAAATTTCACAAGATTAGAACACAAAGCCACATGTTTATGGGGCAAACTTAACATTACGATGATTAGTCACTTCCATCATTTTTGATTATTAGTCTTAAGAAAAGAACCATGATACGACGAGTGATAGTTTCATTTTGCTTCTAAAAGAATGTTAAGACTTTATTTTATAGGTTTTTGATGTTTATATTCTACTTATTGGAATTTTTTTGAATTAATTTCAGGGGATGAAGGATGCGAAATTGATGTTTTGATGGGCTCACTAAAGTAAAAAACCAAGGACTTCAGCATATTTCTCTCTCTCTCTCTCTCTCTCTCTCTCTCTCTCTCTCTCTCTCTCTCTCTCTCTCTCTCTCTCTCTCTCTCTCTCTCTCTCTCTCTTTGGTTAAGATTTAATATATGAAATTGATTGTAATAAACTTTGTTGGTTAAGATCTTCTATATGAAATTGATTGTAATAGATTTTGTTGGTTAAGATTTTCTATATGAAATTGATTGTAATAGACTTCGTGACTAGAAATGGATTATATTTTATATTAGAAATATCATGACATTTATTTTAGATTTATTTTGGTTCTTTCATTGACCTTTCTTTCTGCAAATATTATGTGTGAGAAATGTTGTTCTTTAATTAGTAGAATTGAGGTTGTGCTTCTGCTTGTTAATATTATGTGTGAGAAATGTTGTTCTTTAATTAGTGAAATTGTGGTTGTGTTTTTACTTATTAATTATTTTTTGTAAATTATTTAAAATCTAAATCTAATTACAAAAAATATGAATCAAAATTATGGTGTGATAATTTTCTTCCTATTTTTCTTAGAAAGGTAACCAAACAAGAGAAAATGACTTTCTTATAAATTTTCTTCTAACTTTCATTACAATATTCTTTCTAACCAAACAATAAAAAGAATATCATTTTCTTTTCTTTTTCTTTTCCTTTCTTTTTACTTTCTCTTTCTTTTTCTTTTCTCTCCCTTTCTCTCAAACCAAACATAGCCTTACTCCCCAATTTGGGGTGTAAAATTTTAGTCTAAAATTTCCCCACTTTTCCCTCCTCTACTCTCTCCATAAAACTCTCAAACAAGGTTAAATTCAAATTTCTCTTCCCCTTCCCTTCTCTACCCTCCATCCAAACACAACACTAGGGTTCCAAGATGCAAAAGTAACTATTTTCAAAGTTAGAACCTCTAACCATTTCATAACTTGTTATGTATTTATTCTTATTATTTGTAATTCATATTTTATGCTTGAATCAATAGTTATTAGTTAGTAAATAATTCTTTATTGTTCTTAAACTAATATTATAATTATCATATTAACCTGATTTATGGAATCTTAACTTTCATATTTTTGTTTATTTATCTCGATTTATAGTAATTTTTATTTAATTTTAATTATATACAAAATCATTTGGTTGTATATTTTCTAAATAGGGGTCATGGATAAATTTATGAAAAGAAAACTTATTCCAAAACAACAACAAGGACAAGTACAGCACAAGGGGCAATCTTCTACTACTAGAGATGTAACAATAAGAAAATGTCGAGAGTGAGTTAGTTGAAGCAACAGCGAGTTTAAATAAATTTAAGTGAACTTCCAATAGATCCTGGAAAACGAAAAAGAATATCGTCTTACCATCCAAATGACAGATATATGATACGTAGAGAATATTTACAAAAGGGACCTTGTCAACCTCGCAATCATACTTTTCCACTAACAAAAATTAAAAAGGTCTGAAGGAAATTCTATAGTTTTTGGTTTAATGAGTTCAAAATTTTGTTGAAGTATAAAAAAGATGTCGCCTTTTGCTTATGTTATTACCTCTTTAAGCCTGATTATGGAATGCAAGGAGGTGAGAATGCATTTATTAATGAAGGGTTTAGAAATTGAAAGGAAAGACTTACAATTCATGTTGGAGGCCTTAATAATATGCATATATAATCAAGCTTGGAAGAAATGTCAAGATCTAATGAATCAAAGCCGACATGTTCAAACCACTTTATTCAAACAATCAGAGCAATATTGCAATTTATACCAAACTCATTTGTCTGCATCAATTAACTGTGTTCGATTCCTTTTGAAGCAAGGCTTGCCTTTTTGTGCTCATAATAAGGCTGAAAGTTCTTCTAGTCGTGGCATTTTTTGTAAAATCTTGAAATTTCTTGCTAATCACAATAAGACAATCAAGAATTTTGTTTTGCAAAATGCTCCTAAGATAATCAATTGACTACTCCTAATATTCAAAAATATATTATGAATATCGCTGCAACTGATACTACTAATGCAACAATCAGTGACATCGAAGATGAATTGTTTGCCATTTTAGTTGATGATATCACGTGATGCATCACATAAGGAGCAAATGACTGTTGTTTTGTGTCATGTAGATAAAAAGTGAAGTACTATTGAATGTTTTCTTGGGAATGTATAAGTTAGTGATAACACTGTTTCGTCGCTCAAGGCTGTAATAGAATCATTGTTATGCAAACACAATTTGAGTGTTTCAAGAGTACATGGTCAAGGGTATCATGATGCAAGTAACATAGGAGGTGAATTCAGTGGGCTTAAAGGTTTGATTTTGAGAGAGAACCCCTCTGCGTTTTATGTTCATTGCTTCGCTCACTAGCTTCAACTTACACTTGTTGCAAAAAATCATATTCAAGTTGCATCATTGTTCAATTTAATTGCTACTCTATTAAACGTTGTTGGTGGATCATATAAACGTCATGATATGCTCTGAGAGAAGCAAATTGCTAGAGTTAAAGAAGCATTACAAAGTGAAAATATTATTAGCGGGCATGGTTTAAATCAAGAAACCAATCTCAAACGACCTTGTGACACTAGATGGAGCTCACATTATGTCACTCTAATGAATCTAATTCACATGTTCCCTTCTGTGATTGATGACTCGAGCAGATTCTGGAGGATGATGTAAATTCAGAGCAAAGGACGGAAGCTAGCGGGCTTTTGAATTCAGTACATTCTTACGACTTTGTATTGACTATGCATTTGGTGAAGACTATGTTGAAAATTATAAATGAACTGTCACTTGCATCAGCTACTTTAACATCTAAAGGAAAACCCAAGACTGCTGTAGTAATTTTTTGGGCCCGACTTATTAGGCTGACAAAAGCCTCCAAGTAGAATAGAAACATCCCCTTCCACATTGGACCTCATGTTGAGAATAAACACTCTGATTTTATTAAACAAGCTTAGGCTTATTAATAGCCTTTTACAATCTTAACAGAAAGAGAAAAACTAGCTCACGTTCTCAAATACTCAACGTGAACAATGCAACTAGGAAAATCAGGAAACACTAAGCAACTACCCTAAAGATTAGGACTTATCTAAGACTTATTCAAAGCAGAACAAAAATTTAACAAACTCCCTAAACTTTCTCTTCATTCCCTCCCTTAAACTAGTTACCAGCTACAACTAGTTTAATTCAGGAATCTAACGAACTCCCATCTGACTTCGAAACTTCTGAAATGCATCCATTGTGAGAGGCTTTGTCATTACATCTTCTACCTGGTTATCTGTTCCACAGTAATCCAATTCAACTACTCCTTCTTTTGTGAGATCACGAAGAAAATGGAAACGCACATCAATGTGCTTGCTTCGACCATGTAACACAAGATTTTTTGACAACTTAATTGTGGAACTGTTATCACCAAGAATTGTAGTACACTTACTTTCTTCCAAACTCAGCTTATTAAGTATCCTCTTCATCCAAACAGCTTGAGTAGCACATGCAGCTGCAGCCACAAACTCTGCTTCTGTGGTTGAAAGTGTAACTATAGGCTGCTTTCTTGAAGACCAGGCAACAGCTCCAGAACCCAACATAAAAAAATAGCCTGATGTACTCTTCCTGTCATCTATGTCTCCTGCATAGTCACTATCTGTATATCCAATCAGACCTTCACACCCTTCCTTTTTGTAGAAAACTCCAAGTCCAGTAGTTCCTTTCAAGTACTTCAAGATCCTTTTGGCAGCCATTAAATGCAACTCTGTTGGCTTGGCCATGTACCTACTAATCAAGCTAACTGCAAACATCAAATCTGGTCTTGTAGTTGTTAAGTACATGAGGCATCCCACCATCTGCTTAAACAAAGTCTCATCAACACGAACTCCATTCTCATCTTTGGAAAGCTTACAACCTGGAACAATAGGATTATGAACTGAGTTGTTGTTCTCCATCCTAAATCTCTTCAATACCTCCAAAGCATACTGTAGGCGTATAAAATTGCCTATAGGTCCCACAACACAGCTCGACACGGTGATTCGACAAATCAACGAACCATCGAGTGACGAAGCGACGAGGTCAACAAATTGCATGCAAACAATGTCAATCACGTGCGGAATCAATCCAACGGTTCGAGGAGTCAACGAGTCATCTAAACAAGAGCAAACTCGGATGAACCACGATCGAATCAAGATCGGTTTCGGACTCGAACTCAGAAGCGGATTAACTGCCATATTTGGAATCAAGTCAACAAGTCGATTCCAAACCAAGTCAACCACAAACCGAATCAAATACGAACAACGGAGAACCGGAAACACCGGAAAACGGCGAAACAGACAACACCCGGGAACTCGGCCAAAACCGAGCCAAACCAGGGGTGGCTCGGCCCAAGCCGAGCCACCCTAGGGTAGCTTGGCCAAGGCCGAGCCACCCCAAGGTGGCCGATTTTCCCCCCCTCTCCCCTTTTGTGTTCTGACACGTGCACGGGCACAGGTT
>BQKN01058917.1:16466-30888 GCA_022839385.1 Asparagus kiusianus | reverse complement strand
GACACTTGGGCTACTATTTCCTTGGTGAATTAGTACCCCACCCGGATATTATTTCCTTCGTGAGATAATACACGTCATATCGTGTAGATCCGACCGGATCGAGATCACGCGGTGGTCCACGGCAAACAACCCCGGCGCAGGCAAAGAACCCACCAAAGCGAGTGACCGCAAAACAGGAGCTCGCGGTTCGTTCGACAAAGAAGGAAACAAGTTGTAATCTTTCTTTATTTGTATTTTGATTTTCATTGTAACCGGCTCTTATAAAAAGACCGGATCTTTGTAACCGATAAACAGTTATTGAGATGGCGATGATATCAATGAAGAAAGCAACACATTTTCCCGCGAACACATACTTCCTCTAACAAATATAAATTCCATCCGATCCTTGCAGAACTTCTATGCCAAGAAAGTATCTCATTCTCCCTAAATCAGTCATATCAAATTCCCTCAACATGGACTTCTTAAACTCAACAAACATCAATTCGTCATTTCCAGTAAATATTAAATCATCAACATATAAACTGACAATGAGAATCTTACCTTCCTTGTTTGTTTTGATGAACAAAGTATGCTCATTGTAACACTTCTCGAACCCTTCACTTATGAAATGTGCTTCAATACGACTGAACCAGGCTCGTGGAGCTTGTTTCAGTCCGTATAGGGCTTTCTTCAATCTGTAAACTTTCAGCAAATTGTCTTTCTTCTCATATCCTCTAGGTTGATCAACATATACTTCTTCACTTAACTCACCATGTAGAAAGGCAGATTTGACATCAAGCTGAAAAACAGTCCATCCCCTTTGTGCAGCAAGTGCTAGAACCATTCTTACTGTATCCATTCTTGCAACAGGTGCAAACACTTCACAGTAATCAATTCCTTGTTGTTGCGCATAGCCCTTTGCCACCAACCGAGCCTTGTACTTATCCAACTCTCCATTCTCCTTTAGTTTTGTCTTATAGACCCATTTAACACCAATTCACTTTGCTCCCGATGGAAAATCAGTTAATATCCAAGTATCATTTCTCTCTATAGCTTCTATCTCAAAATCCATGGCTGTTCTCCACTTTGCACTCTTCACAGCATCTTCAAAACAGATTGGATCACCTTCAGCAAACATGACAAAATGAGACACATTTTCTTCTTCTTCTTCTTCTTCAGAGAGACCTTCTCCACTTATATAATCTCTCATCCTCCCAGGAGGCCTTCTGTTTCTTCCTTCACTCTCACCGTCTTGATGACTGCCAGTAGGTTCAGTAACTTCTTCTTCTTCAATACTTACTACTTCTTCATTCTCTGCATTCATAGCCTTGTCATCTTCTTTATCATCCCATTCCAAATCAACCATCATGTGCTCTGTATAACTCCTATCCCAACTCCAAGACTTATCTTCCTCAAATATCACATCTCTGCTAACTACAATCTTCTTTGCAACAGGATCATAGAGTCTATATACCTTAGATTGTTCACTTACTCCCAATAGCACACAGGCGACACTCTTGTCATCTACTTTTTTTCTTTTCACATCAAGAACATGCACATGTGCCACACTTCCAAACACTCTAAAGTATTCAACCGAGGGTGTGATTCCACTCCAAGCTTCCTCAGGTGTTTGATTCTTCACCACCAATGTAGGGCTCCGATTCAGAACATGTATTGTCCAATTCACCGCTTCCGGCCAGAAAGTCTTTGGTTTCCTTCTTTCAGAAAGTATGCATCGAACTATATTCATCACAGTTCGATTTTTCCTTTCCGCTACTCCATTTTGCTGTGGAGTATACGCTGTAGTCAGCTGTCTCTTGATGCCATGCTCTATGCAAAACTCATTGAATTCAAGTGAAGTGAACTCTCCTCCTCGATCTGTTCTCAAGCCTTGAATTTATGTTCCTACTTCTTTCTCAACACTACTTTTAAAATGTTTGAACATGCTTAATGCTTCAAATTTCTCTACTAAAAAATAAGTCCATGCTTTTCTAGTAAAGTCATCAATAAAGCATATAATGTACCTCTTCTTGCTGTTAGAGATGGGAGAGATTGGTCCGCAGATATCTGCATGAACAAGTTGAAGCTTTTCTGTGGCCCTCCAATTGCTCTTCTTTGGAATTGGATCTCTATGTTGCTTCCCAATCATGCAGCTTGTACACACTGCTGTAGGAGTCTTGAACTGAGGTAACCCATGCACCATCTTTTTGAACTGGAGAGTCCTCAATCCCTTGTAGCTCAAATGTCCATACCGAGAATGCCATAAACGCGCCATATCTTCTGTAGAGGTATAGAAGCAAGCTGGTTTCTGTGATAGCGGTTGTGCTTGCAACACAACCATCCGATTTCCTGACATCTCCACCTGCATTATGAGCCCTTTCTCTGGATGATAAACCTTGAGTATTCCATGTTGGATGAGAATTGTCAATCCTTTTTCTTGTAATTGACCAATACTCAACAGATTATTCTTTAGTTCAGGCACAAAAAAATACTTCACTAACAACATGTGTAATTCCACTTACTTTCAATCTCATGTTGCCTCTTCCCAACACATTCATCTTTGTGTTGTTTCCCAACTTCACTGTCTGCCTAAAGCCCTCATCCAGGTCAGTAAACAAGCTCTTGTCACCACACATGTGATTGCTACATCCAGAATCTAAGAACCAAACATCCCCTTTTTGACCACTATTCACCTCCATGTATGACATCAGCAGCATCTCTTCTTTTTCATCCATCTTTGCATAGTTTGCATTTTCTTCCCAAGTTGGACACTCATATTAAAAGTGTCCAAGTTGATGGCATTTGTAGCACTCCACTGTGGCTTTGTTGAAGGTTTGGCGACCCCTACCTCTGCCTTTGCCTCTTCTAAACACACCTCTCCCACGTCCTCTTTCACTATGTTTCTATTCATGAGTCACCTTGAGAGCTTGTTCATCTCCATTGCTCCTTTTGAACTTCTGCTCATGAACTAATAGAGAACTCTGCAATTCATCCACTGAAAGACGATCAGTGTCTTTCGATACTTCTATTGAACAAACAACATAGATGTACTTCTCTGTAAGAGTTTGTAGAAACTTTTCGACGATCTTTGAATCCGACATATCCTCTCCATAGTTTCTCATATTGTTTGCGATCAGCATCACTCTCCCAAAGTACTCAGTGATTGATTCTCCAACTTTCATCTCAAGGATTTCAAATTCTCTACGAAGAACATTGAGGTGAGCACGCTGAACCCTTTGAGTTCCTTGAAATTTAGTCTTCATGGAGTCCCACAACTGCTTAGATGTTGACTTTTGAGTGATAGTCTTCAAGATTGTTTTATCAATCGATTGAAAAAGGTAGTTCTTGACCTTCAAATCCTTTAGCTTCATCTCCTCCAGAGTTTTGCTCTGTGAAGCCGTCAAAGTTTCTGTACCGCTCAGCCTGTGTAACCTGGTACGATAACACTCCAATACTCCTTTGATCGCAGGAGATTTTCCATGAGCATACTCCAATGATCATAATCTCCATCGAACTTAGGAATACTCAACAAGTTTTGCCCTTCTGTTGCCATCTCTCAAACACTTTTCTCATAGTGTTTCACTTAAGACACTTTTCTCACGGTATTTCTCTCAAACTTGTTAGGATACTACAGTTCCTAAACTTTCACTACCAGACCTCTCCGTGGGCTCTGATACCAGAATGTTGAGAATAAACACTCTGATTTTATTAAACAAGCTTAGGCTTATTAATAGCCTTTTACAATCTTAACAGAAAGAGAAAAACTAGCTCACGTTCTCAACTACTCAACGTGAACAATGCAACTAGGAAAATCAGGAAACACTAAGCAACTACCCTAAAGACTAGGACTTATCTAAGACTTATTCAAAACAGAACACAAATTTAACAAACTCCCTAAACTTTCTCTTCACCTCAAAGCTAATTTGTCATTGGAAAATGAAAGAGGCATACCCCCCAACCACAACTCCAACCACACATGATCTCTCTCATTTGTTACCGTACACCAGACCCCAATAAATTATATGTAAGGCCCGATATACCGTAGCAAATGAGAGAGTAAGTGTGACTAGAGTTATGATCGGGGGTATACCCCAAAAACCACCCTTTGTCATTAGAAACAACTGTCCTCCGTGTCCCAAGAAAAAAAGCAGAAATCTCTCTGTAGATGTCTCTCTCTGCAACTCTATTGTTTCTCGAACACTTTCTCTCTCCTCTATCCTTTCCCCCGTCTCTCATGTTCTCAAATTCTAGATCTATTTGAAGGAACCTAAAAATAAGACGCTTTCGAATGAGAAAAGTCTAACTCTGATGCCGATACTGACTTCGATAACGATCCAGAATCTCGACTCTGATCTGAGCTCTGATCTCAGCACAATTCAAATCCCGATTCTGATTCCGTCCTTGGTCCTAACTTTAATCATGATTGAAGCTACCGTCATTTTGCTCTCTAGAGGCGCCATCTACAAAATCTAAAGAAGAATCAAACCTTAATAAAAAGTTCATTAAGATGATAAACTCTGGCAGCAGGCATGAAATCATAGAGCCCAACTCAATAGTGAGATTTTTTTCCCCTTCTTTCATTCATATTCTTCTTTATTTAATTTCAATGAAAATTTTTCTTTTTATAGTTATATAGTTCTCGTGATCCCTAATTTTCTAGGTTTTGTTCTCAATACCCAATGTTATGGTGAAATTTTTATAGAGGTTGCTTGGATTTGTAGTTATATATTATGGAGAAATCCTATGGGAGGTTTGTTTTCCTTTTATTTTATTTTTTTTTACTTGTTTATACTATTGAGATGAGCTAGCTCCTTTGATTTTCATGTTCTGTGATATGATTTTGTAGATGACTCTCAGGAATTTATTTTTTCATTTGGATTTTGATAAATGTTAAAAAAAATTTATTCTCTATAATAGTTTTTATATAAAATATATGCTTAGAAATAGACTGTTGAATGGGTATAACTTTATATAGTTTGAAAGAAAACTATACATGTTGAGTTATATATGCCTGTAATTTATGGGTTGAGGATTCTTGTGAAGGAATAAATAGTAATGTTTATTGACACACCAAAGAATATTTTATTAGGCATTAGTAAATGGGTGAAGAAGGAAAAAACTGATCAAATCTTTGAACCATTTATTATTAATTTTTATTTTTCGTACTTTTACATAAAGACCATTCTACCTGTAATTGTTCGTATATAACAAGATTCTAATGTCATAATCAGATAAAGAAACATGGAAAACCAAATGATTAGCAATAATATTATTCTATAACTATTCGTTGACAATGACATATAGATCATAATGAAAATTATAGAATTATGTAGTAGGTGGTTGTCTTTGTCGATAAATGCTATGCTATTTTTAAATTAAAGATCATTTTTGCATTGTTAGAAAAAAGAAGATGAATGTATCTATGTATTTATCTAGATATATTTGTTTTGGGAATTATTATTAGTTAATTACACTCCTATTAGTCCCCTGTTATTTCACCAAATATTAAGTAAAAATATTTTCATTCTTTTTTTTTTGTATAAGAAAGTTGTAATTTCAAGGGACATTTTAGATAATGCAGAACAAGAATGCAGGTTACGTGTAAGATTATTACCCATTTTTTCCAGTTTTTTCTCTCATTGAAGAAGTCTTGAGTTTTTATTCCATTTGGATTTTTTTTTGAAATTTATAATCTCTTAGTGAAATTTGGAATCTGATTAATTATATATATTTATGAATTTTTTTATTTTTGTAAATTTGGGTTTGTTGTGACCTAATTAATTATTTATGCAAAATAGGTTACGTCAGATTACAACTTTTAATTTTCTATTATTTTATATATATGTCCAATTTGTTAATATTGGTATTTAACCTCATGAAGAAGAGATTTGTTTATTTGTCAATATAGTTTTTTTTTTCCACCCTTCAAATTATCTGTTTTATATTACATTTCTCATTTAATTATATGGATCTTTGTGATAGAAGTTAGGTTATGTTTCCTTATTGCATTTATGTTTTCATTTATGCATACCATTAATTACAATTTTGTCAAGTTTTTATCTTTGTTTGTATGTAGCATTTGTGACTGTTTTTTTTTTGAGAGACATGATGGATTACTGTTAATCATAACAGTAATCCAGCCAGCTAAATTAAACAAAAATTGGCTGATACATGAAGATACACATTCCCAACCAAAAAGAATGTGCACTTGAGTTCAATCAAAAATTACAAACCAAAAGAAAAGCTCTTGTTCCCCCACAGATAAAGCCAAAACCATACTCCTGCTCTACCACAACAGTATAATCCATCCCCAGCATGAATAAGAAAGCTATCAGCTACTACTACTACCAAATAGTAGACTATCTTAACTAAGTACATAGTTTTAACCATCAGAAAACAAAACAAGATAGATCTGAAGAAAGAAATCATTCCAGTTAAATCACTTTGTTCGCAAGCCTTCTAGCTATAGACTGTCCATCAGCAGCTTTCTTCTTTCTCCTCTCCTGAAGTTTGGCAGTTCGAGCTGATAAAGGCTTAGAACCTAACCAAAATGATGAAAAGATCAGAACTTTGTTCAAAACCTCCAGAGCTCTCTTCTTCTTGTTTGAAAAAATTCTGTCATTTCGCTCCATCCATATACACCAAATAAGAGAACATAAAATAACATCTCTTTCCACATTCCATTTTTCTCCCTTATCCATATTACAATTGATCCAAATATCTTTTAAGGAATTTAACTTAAAATCCTTATCAATGTTCAATTTATATTGAATAGATCTCCATGTAGAGTATACAAACTCACATTCTACAAATAAATGGAAGTGATTTTCCTCCTCTTTGGAACATAAACAGCACATTAAATCCAAATGAATACCCTTCTTTTCCAGCTTATCTTTTGTATTTAGCCCTTGTCTTAAAGCCAGCCACACAAGAAATTTCACTTTTAAAGGAACAGAAAGTTTCCAAAGATTTACACAATCAAATCTTAAACCCCCATCAATAAGAAAATGATAGTAGGATTTGACTGTAAAATTGTCTTTAGTATCCCAAATCCATTTTCTCCTGTCCTCCCTTTGTTCAAAATTACAGTCGCTGATATCATTCATCAACTTGAGGTATTGGAAAACATAATTTCCAGTCAGTTGTCTACTAAACTGTATATTCCAAATCCATTCATTATTAACCTTCTTTCTCACACTATTAATAGATGCAAAGGAAAAGAAGTGATATTAAAAAGAGAGGGATAAACCAAAAGCATTTGTGACTGTTAATTACAATAATCTCTTTACATCAGTACATTGCATTTGAAATTGGGTAATCATGCAACTTTAATAGTAGTTTTTGATGGTAACAAGACAAATCATTTGGTGCATAAAATCGTTTATGGATTTCAACAATAATGTATGCTTTAATGTTCATTCATTCATAGAATGTCATGTCATAATGGATTGTTAGAGGAAAGGCCAAATCGATAACTCTATATCATTCTAATTGGACATTGAGCAATAGCAAATTGTGGATAATATTGTGGATAGCTCTTTAAGTTTTGGCTGATTTGAGTCTTTATCGATAACTCTTTAAGTTTTGGCTGATTTGGGTCTTTAGGTAATCTGACTTGGTTTTATTTTGAGTTATTGAAGTGGATTTTGATTAAGTATATTGGTTTATAATTGCAAGAGAGAAATTATGTGAGCTTTAGTTTAAGCCTTCCTACTAACTCAAGATTTTGGTGCATATTAGTTAGTTCTTTATTATCTATTATGAAAGATTGCATATTATTCTCACTATAATTTGATTTTTATTTGCACAAAGGAGGAAGAATTTGCGAGGATCAGGGAGAAATACCCTATAAGAAGTTTCAAGGTCTCTCTTGCCATCTATCTCCTTACGTATTCTTTCCCACCACAACCCCCTTTCTATGTTTCCTTTTGTTGACGTTGTTTGTTTATTATCATTTTTCTATTATTTTTGTCATTCCAAATAATATTGCAAATGTAGATTTTATGGATTTGATTGTTCATAGTTTGTATTAGATTTTCATGCTTTGGGTTTTGGTTTGACTTGAAAGTTGAGAATATTGAACATAATTCTCAAGTTATATTGCAGGACGTGGGATTCTGATGCCATTCATATTACATGGATGATGTAGCACTAAGTGGAGATTAAATTCAGTCCACTATTATTTCATTTGGATTTTTGTCTAAACTAAGAATGTTGCATGCAATAAACTAAAGCTTTGATCTTTTGCATGTTCAGATATTGTTGCGGCATTTTTTTAATCAAGGTATAAGTATCTTTCAAGTGCATTTCTATTATTTTAGAATGATATATGTAGTTTGGACACAAAAACTTTTTAACCAATACAAGGCATTGATTGTTTAGTTTAGATAAGCATTTTGGTTTTTGTTTACAAATTCTATCAATATCTTACATATGAATAATATTAAGCACTCATTGTGGTTCCCCTTCTTTTACTCAGCTTATTTTACCTTTTGTTAGACATTATTTAGAGCATGCATTGTAGCAAAGACATTCATCTCTTAGAAATGGTTTCAAATGTGTGCAATCATTTCTTCAATTTAGTATATTTTCTTAGTTGTTTTTCTTAAGTCTCAGCTTTAAGAGCTACTATTTGAGGCACTGTCAACAAATGAATAGGACAAGGGAGAGTCGGCTTTGGGGAGATCTCCCTCATCACTTTCCTAATTTCTATTGTTGTTGGTTGATTCTCCTTAGACCATGAAAATGTTAGGAAAGGTAACTCATCAATTAGTTCCAATTTTACATTCCCTAGAATATCTGGTTCAATGTCATTTCCTATTCACGGTTAATTAGTTGAATATGTGATTCAATTTTGGGATTATAGATTTTTGGAGGATATTTGGCTGTGAACTAGAATGATTAAAAGAAAATTAAGTATGTATTTGAAACACTAATGAATACGATAATTATCTTGATATATTTGGGTTTATCAGTAAAGATGGTTTGCTTTTTAAATTTTTAAGGACATTATTTAAACAGAGCCAATTATGATTGGTTATCATTCAAATAGTGTCTTTTTTCTCATATTGATAAAGAATGCAAGAAGTTTATGTAATTAGTCCGATTGAGGATTTACTACCTCAAAAATCCATTGACATCTAATATGAGGGAAAATTCCTCAAACCTGTGTTAGTTACACTTCTGATGCCAAAGGTGGAAAAAACATTCAAAATAGTCCCATAAAGATGAAAAACCTATAAGACAATGTCAATGGAGTTAATAAGATCAAAGAAAATTCATAAGATTATAGAAGATACATATTTATTGATTTATACCAATTGTTCATTATCATAGACAAACAGTCATTAAAAGAATGGTAATATTACTTTGTTTCAGGTACTAAAAGGAAGAGACTGAAAGGAGGCAGGGAAAAGAAAACTAATGAAGAAAAAAAGAGATCCTACTTTTGTTGTTCCAAAATATTATATCTTGAACTAAATTTAGTAATTATCAATAATGATTACAATAATGACTATATATTTATGCTTTGTTTTATAAGTTCAATTTTAGATCTTAGTTTTCTACAACAGAAAGCTTTCATGTAAGACTTATTAGTACTGCATGTGTGTGTCTATTTTTTTTGTGTGTGTTTAAATTAAATATTGAATCGAACTGATGCATGCGATATAAACCTTAGAAAACTTTTTGAATTAATTTTATTTTAAATGTAAGTTTATACATACTAAGCTGGGTAGCATATGAGGAGATTAAGAATACTTGATTACTTACTATGTAATTGTTTTCAAATACTTGGTGTTATACAAAACAAGTAAACTAATTAGTGAACATATATTGTAATTTCATTAAATAAGTGTATTGAGGAAAAGCTTGAACAACTAAACAAGGAAAATTGTGTAGTAAATGCTTAATGACTATTTGATAAAATTTGCTTAATAGGTAACCGTCCGGCTTACTACTAGGGAAATTGTGTAGTAAATGTAAGGTGTACACCAAAAGGATTGGATAACCCATGCTTAGCATGGGTAGAATACTAGTTGTAAAGAAAAGACAAAGATATCATGATTGCTATGAAGTTAGTGTTTCCAAAGAGCAGCTACAAAAGACGAGGATTGGATAACCCGTGCTAGCGTAAATTTTCTGATGTTGATTAGATAAAAAGCAAGTCTCAGATTTGAACTCAGGTTCCTCATTAATGAAAGTTTGTACTAACACAACTAGTTCTTCTTTAAAAATTTCCTCAAACCCAAGATTCATGATTGATGTATGATAATTTGATTCTTCTATACTTTTGAGAAACTTAAGCTCATCAGTGAAAAGGTCTTCAAAGCAAAGATCTGAGATACTTGTATCTAACTTAGTTCATTCCTTCTGAAAGATTTGATCTGATCCTAATGCATCTAATATCTTCTGTTCTTCACCAAAGATCTCCTCAAAGCTCAAATCTTTAGTTTCTCTCTTCTTCTAAGTCTTTAACTGAATTTTCCTGGATATAGTTTACTTCTAGAGGTTGATCAGTTTCCAATAACACATGAGATAGTATGATAACCATGATGCTTACGTTTCAAAGATATGGGTTTTGAGAGCATGACACTGATATTGGTAGCAAGAAATACTTTCTTCGAAACATTTATTATTCTCTTCTTAGTGCACAAATCTTCTAAAAATTTTACATAAGAAGGAATTTGTTCAACTACATCTAAGACAGGAATGTTAGCCTTAACCTGCTTGAAAATTTCTAGGATTTTCTCTACTAGGAGCGAGCTTTTCCTAGACCTGAGTCTATCTAGAAAGAGAGCAACTACTTTCAACCTATCAAATTTGACCTGATGTTCAAGTTCGTGTTCTTGGTTATCATAATGAGAGAGAGTTTGTTCACGTTCAAGAGTTTAACTTGGATGCATTGTAACTTGATTATCAATCTGTTTTCTTGACTGTATTGAATGAATTGCATTCACTTGAGCTTGGTAGGTCTTAATCCCATATTCTTAGGGTTGACCACGAGTTGACTTAAAAATTCTCCCTTCACTCTCTCACTCATTACACTTGCTAGTTGACAAATTGGGTTTCTAACCTAGCTATAGCTTGTGTATTGGAATTGAGCATTTCTCCGGTTATTTGCATAAACGAATTCAAACTGTTGGATGTCGGAGTCAACAAGTTGGTGGTTTGTGTAGAAGCATTAATAAATGGTCTCTAAAATATTTTCTAAGACATTAAGATGTTTGTCATGTTCAGAATTCAGAGGAATATGATTTACAGATTAATGGTGAGGAGACTGATTTAGATAAGGCAGATTTGGTTTTTGAAAATTATTTTAGGAATTAAAAGGAATTGTATTTCCTCTAGGAAATTGTGGGTTGAAGAGGGAGTCAAGTTTTTGATTTTCGGAGTAGCTTCCTTAATTCCATACAAAGTTTGGATGATTACTCCATTGTAGGAGACTGATTTAGAAAATAGATCATTCATGAGATGTTGGAATGCAGCGTTTACCTGACCTAGTAGTTCATTGTTTCCTAACCTTTGAAACATGAGTTGGAGAAAGACAGTTATAATAGCTTGGGGCAGAACTTGATTGATTTGAGCTAGAGCTCGTTCTTTATTTTCTAAGAATTCTAATCTATGTAGGATTATGGCCATCTTTACTTCAGAGGCTGTGTTTGACTCTAACAAAAGATCACTAAATTTAGGTTGGAGAACTGATGAAACTCTTTCATCACAGTGTTCCCACTACATGGTTTTCTCAGATAAACTATCATTTATCTTCATGAAATACTCTTGACACATTGATTCTAAAAAAGTTTTTGAAGAATAATCCAGTCCTTCATAAATGTTTTAGCGTAATCACCACTATTCTAGACCATTGTGAGGATATTAGATAAGAAGATCCTTAAACCTATCAAAATACTTTCAGAATGGCTCTCCCGAGACTATCTTAAAATTCTAAATGTTGTTCCTAGGCTGAACTATTTTATGGATAGGGAATAACTTTTTAGAAAGACCGTAACAAATTCATCGAACGTTGAGATAAATTTTGTGCGTAAGTTATATAGCTAATTCTTGGCTTTGTCCTTAAGAGCAAAATGAATAAACCTAAAGGTTAATTGCATCCTCAGATGGTTCCATAATCTTAATCATAAGATAAATTCCCCAAACTCGGAGCTAAAAATATAAGCATCTTCGATTTTATTTCCTAAGAATTTCTTAAGCATATTTATGAAGTGTGATTTAAGCTTAAAATTAGTTTCATTGACATCGGGTAACTTAATGCAAGACATGATTGCATTCATTGTGGGATAACACATATCTTGAAGGATGAGCGAATTGCGACTAGACATTTCTTTGGTCTCAAAAAATGGTTCAATATGGACTAAATGATTAATATTATCCCTAAATCCAAATTCGCATACACCAAAACAAATTCTTTTTGGAATTTTTTTAAAAAAATTAAAAAATTGATCTAGGAAACATAAGTTAATTACAAAGAGATTTTTTTTACCTAAAAAAGAGATTAAGAAAAAGATTTAAAACAAAAACAAGTTAATTTTTTTCTATTTTTTAAAAGAAACACTAAAAGACTTAAAAGATAATGAGAATAATAATAATAATAATAATAATAATAGAAAAACCTACTAAGAAAAATCAAGAGCAACCACTTGTACTAATTACCCTTAATTCTAATGCTAAGTCTACACTCAACTAGACCAGCTTCTAACCAAAAGCTCCTTTAGTGAAACGATTGAACTTTACTCGGTTAGTTAGTCAGGTAAGAATAGTACTAAGGGAGGTCAAAGATAAATTAAGTATCTTATTTCTTACGGAGCGCTTTACACAATCTCTAAACCTTACCTTAGACAACGATAGATTCAATTAAACTTAAACCGGTTCACTTAATGATTTCTTAATTCGTAATGAGCTCGAGTCATTAGAGAACAATATCTAATGAGTTTTAAAAGTTTTGCGTTTGTGTAGTGAGGAATTAGTGATTTGTATGCTAAGAAAAGGGTAATGAAATCTCTCATCTTATATTGATTAGTGGGTTTTGCCCTTATGAATATTTTCAAGTGAGTGAAATCAAGATGCTAAAATCACTTTGATGAATTTCTACTAACTATATACAATGTAACCCTAGAAATTAAAAGCAATTACAGAAGGATGCAAAAATAAAATCTTTTTAATTAGGGTTAACAATCAAACACATGTGAGCAAGAGAGCTCTTTTCGAATTTATTATCTTGTTAGTAATTGTTCAAGTGGATGACGAATTTTATTAGGATTGACAAAAGTAAAATTTTTTGGATCCTAATTGTCTCTAATTATGAGAAACTAACTAAAGTGGTGGAACTGAAAATACTAGAAAGAGGACTTACCTTAAGCAATCTTTAATATTTAATCTTCAATCCCCGATCTTCAATTTTTAAAGAGGTCCCTTCATAAGAAAACACACAAATTAAAGAACCAAAATAAAAAAATCCTACTTATAAGAACTTTCTATGGCAACGGCACCGACAACTTGAGAGGGGGTTGTTCGCGGGAAAATTTGGGCCTTTCTTCATTACTGATTCTATTGTACACACTTGGTAATTGTTTATCGATTACAAAGATCCGGTCTTTTTATAAGATCCGGTTACAACGAAAATCAAAGAAAATAAAAGAAAGATTACAACTTTATTTTCTTATTTGTCGAACGAATCGCGAGCTCCTGTTTTGCGGTCACTCGCTTTGTGTGGGTTCTTTGCCTGCGCCGGGGTTGTTTGCCGTGGACCACCACGTGATCTCGATCCGGTCGGATCTACACGATATGACGGGCATTATCTCACGAAGGAGATAATAGCCGGGTGGGGTACTAATTCACCAAGGAAATAGTAGCCCAAGTGTCGAAATCGACCAAGCGAATTCGAGACTCTTCTCGGGATCTAAGAACCAAGCTTAGATCCGGAGGAAAATCGTGTAGATCTCAGATCCGGTCCCTCTCGAACTCTTGCCTTGTTTGGCGTGGATGATCGCCGAGCACCGGATCTCTAAGTCCAAGTCTTCAATCTTCTAAAGCTCCAATCTTTTTTTAGATCTCAGATTCCAATCCGGCAGAGCTTCGACCCTCCAAAATCCAACCCTCGAAAAGTGAGGCCTAAGGCTTGTATTTATAGGCTCCAAGGGGTTTCGGGCGGTTAAAACCATCCAAAAAACAACTTCTGGGCCGAGACACCTCTGGGTGGCTCGGCCAGGTCCGAGACACCTCTGGGTGGCTCGGCACTCTTTTGGTCATAACTTCCTCATATGACCTCCAAATGATCTGATCTAAGATGCATTGGAAAGCTGATAAAAAGATCTACAACTTTCCTATTTTGAGTTTCTTCAGAATCGAAACGTATCATGGTCAAAACAGCCTCACAAGTTCCGAGACACCTCTGGGTGGCTCGGCCAGGTCCGAGACACCTCTGGGT
>BQKN01058915.1:28761-44757 GCA_022839385.1 Asparagus kiusianus | reverse complement strand
AGGTCAAGCCCTGCGTTAAATCTGTTGAACGCACAGTTCAGACCTGGTGTTTAAAATTCATCAACGCAAAGGTCGAACTCTGCGTTAAATTTCTCGAACGCACAGTTCAGGCTTGGCGTTTAAGATTTGTCAACGCACGAGTCGAACTCTGCGTTAATCTTTCAAACGCATAGTCCAGACCCAGCGTTCAGATTCTATAAACGCAGGGTCAGGCCCTGACGTTTCAAATTCAAAATGCAAAGTTTTAACTCTGCGTTACAATGTCGAAATGAGTCGTCTTCCTCGTTTGCAAGAACCCATCTAGGGTTTTTCAGAAAACTTGCTAAAACAAGTTCGACGGCGATACGCCCAAGGCTTTTTCAAAGAACTCGCCGAAGCAAGTTCGATGGCGACGGAGGGCGACACTTACCACCGACGGGTTGGGCCTGAGGCGGCGGCGCTGCTGCGGCAGTAGATCTTGAGCGAGAAACGACTTTCTTCTTGAGACCCATAGAGGAGAGTCGGAGAAGATGAACGAAATCACCGGAGTTGAGAACGAAGAGTCTTCGTTAAATCCCTTTTCGAAGAGGAAGAGGCAAATAGTCGGGTGACTTTTGATTTGACCCATGGCGGTCTATTTATAGACAACTATGAGCTGTCAAATCGGGTTGGGATTATAGGCCCAAAATCCCGCCAAACGAGGCCTGTGCGCCCGCGTTGCATCAACTTCTGAACGCAGAGTTCAACCCTGCGTTTTAATGCTTCAGCATCAAAAACCTATCTGCGCATCTGCATTAATTGAGCCTCCTGACACAGAATTTAACTCTGCGTTGCAGCACTATAACACAGGAAGTTTACTTGGGCATTCTAACTCAACCACATGAATTCCTCTATGTTTGTAGCCAAGACATAGTTTCAAATAAATAGAGGGAGGCTAATGTCAACTATCAAGGCGACTAGAGCCAAGAAGAAACAGGTGACTACACTGAAGAGTCTGTTGGATGAGTTCAAACAGTTTATAATCAGCCAAAGTTCAGCAATGTCTTCAGATCAGATGACATGAACAATCAACACGCTAAAATTTGGGATCCAAAGTATTCCGAAAATTCGTCCCAGTCAACCGCGAACTTTCGAAAACTTTGGAGGGGGTTCTGTAGGCTGTCTAAAAATTACAATGGATAGCTGACCCCCATCAAGTTCCGGCAATGGAAGTCACAATCAAACGACTTTCTAATCACTGCATTTGCGATTCTGCAATCGCCACAAACATGGCTTCATGCCTGAGATGATTGATCTTGATGGCTACGACAACAGCATGATTAATATTATATTATCAACTATTAGGAATGCTGATGAGCAGTGTAATGATTTTAGAAATAAAAGGTTGGACTTAGCTGGTGAGTTACTTGGTAGAGAGCTGTGGGCAAATATTCGTCTAAAAGACACTATGGATGTTGATTCCCGACTAGCTCTCACGACGAAAGCTACAATCAAATAGTTTTCGCGCCGACAATCGAAAGCTGCAAGTAGAAGACTTTTCACACAGATCGAGAAGAGTTACAATTCGACGACGCTTCCGACAGCTGATGAAAACTCTATTCAGTGGCCTTCACAACCGATGGTGAGAGTTACAATCTGACGACTCTCATATCTCATAACAGTCAAAGATCAGTAAACAACAGCTTTTGCAATGTCATAATAGAAGAGGTTACAAGTCAACAACCTCTATCAAATGCAGAAGTTCACTTCTGCATTTCTCAAATTCGAAACGCACACAAACTGTGCGTTCTCCAACAGACAATCAACTCTGCGACGCAGAGTTAAAAGCACCAAAACGCACACATAACGTGCGTTCTTCAACAAACTCAATTATGAGTCCCAAACTCTTGACACAGAGTTGATTTCAACGCACAAGTGACCTATGCGTCTCCAAAGTCCAGAACGCATGAGGCATG
The DNA here is from genome assembly GCA_022839385.1 of Asparagus kiusianus. Taxonomy (NCBI): domain Eukaryota; kingdom Viridiplantae; phylum Streptophyta; class Magnoliopsida; order Asparagales; family Asparagaceae; genus Asparagus; species Asparagus kiusianus. The sequence goes on along the minus strand of BQKN01058915.1, from coordinate 42,823 downwards.
TGCGTTTCCAACCTTTGACAAAGGTTTAACTCTGCGTCTCAAGCCTTAGACGCAGAGTTAAGGCCCATAACGCCAGATCAGGCGTATGACTCGTTCAAACACTAGTCGAACGGCTTTAAAACCGTTATCCCACGTTCTGAGGGATTTTCGCCCACTTAGGAGCAGATTTAGGGATTGGTTATACCCCTAATCCCCATATAAATAACTGACTTACTCAACTGAGTGAGTGGTTGGTCGTGATTGGTCGGTTGATCAGTTTCAGTAACAAAACCGCAGAGGGTTGAAGGAGCTGGCATCAAAACCGCCAGAGGTCAACAACTCTCGGCAGTTCAACAACACGAAGAAGGAGATTTTTTGAAGATCAATAAATCTCAGAGGATCCCTTCATCAGTTGAGAATCAACTTGGCTATTAACCGAATTTTCGGTTCTAACAACTCTGTTACAGAGTTCCAACTCACTCTGAGTTCTGAAACTCATTTAAGAGTTCGTGATTAAGCTTGCAACGCAAGTTAATCATTTCAAACCAATTATTCGGTTCTCAACAACTCTCTTTAGAGTTCTCAACTCATTACGAGTTCTTTACACTCATCGAGAGTTCTACACCGAATTCATCACACTAGTCAATCGTTCCAGTGAGATAGTACGGTCGGATCGTCAACGGAGAGCAAGTTCGACGCGATCAATCGAAGGAAGCACTCCATCGCTATCAAGAAGAACCCAGTCTTAAACAAAGGGGAGAATCAAATTCATTCTCCTCTCTTTTGTAATCGGAATCCAAATTGTAATTGATTTTGAGAGAATACAAGTCAAATTTTCTTTCATTGTCTTTTTACTGCAAATTTCCAACAAACAATATACCATATGTCTCAAGTAGTAAATCTCTAATCATTGATCCCAACTAAGAAGTAAAAAAGACAGTAAAAGAAATAAGATATCAACACATCGTATTTATAATAACTTCCACTATCACTGGAGAGATAGAATAAAATACCAACACATAATTTTATATACTTTCAAAAGTAACGTATCTCAGCCATATAGTTCAATGATAGGCCGTATTCATAATCGGCATCTGCCATACTTAGGTTATCAAGTAATTATCTCAGTGCAACGGACTATCCTGTAGGTATCCTGAACTGTGTACACGGCTCATTAGTCTCATCGCGATCTCAGTGCGTAACATGAGTGCGGGACGGACTACCAAATATGTATCCTAGAAATACAGCTCACGAACCTTATCGCACCTTAGTGCGGGACGGACGGCTAGATCAAGCCTCCTAAAATCCGACTCAATGTCCTGTACATATGGAATATTGACGCACCACCTCATGTAGTACTGAACTGAGCTCATCAACGATATCCACCTCATATAAATTTTTGTATCTCTGGTATGTCGACGCACTATCCCATATAGTACTGAGCTGTGCTCATCAACGACATTCACCTCATGTATAAACCATGTATATCTGGTATGTCGACGTACTATCCCATATAGTACTGAGCTGTGCTCATCAACGACATCTAACATGTATATGAATGATATCTAATTCAAATAAGATCAAATCAAAATTTATCATAATCCCCTTGGGATTTTCAAATATGTAACACAACATATTCATGACTATACGTGTAACATCAAGTGGCTCAAAACTCCGCAAACGTACCTCAAAACGGCGCAACACAGCTTCACAAAACGAGCAGAAAAAATAGACGGGGTATCTGTTAGTAAAACAAGCATATCTTTCTCTAGAAAAACTAGTTTTACAAATGGTTTTCTGTTTTGAAAACTACATTCACACATCTTTCAAATAACATAAGTTTGGTTCAGTTTGGAGTTTATTTGTTATCCAAAATCTCCAGTTAAATATTTTATATGTGCAGCCGTTTTTTTTTGCACGACATGTTATCAGTAAACATAACATATCTTTCTCTATACAAAGTCTTTTTAAGAATGATTTTCTGTTTTAGAAACTAGATACATATAGCTTTCATTTAAAACTAGTTTGGTTAAATTTAGAGTTTGTTTACTATCTTAAACTCTCAATTAAATATTATATAAGTACATCACTTAAATTTCTCATATATGAATAAAATTATGAAATACCCTAATGATCATGATCATTATACTATCATAAACAGCAAGAAAAATTATTCATCTAGCATTTTTAAGGTTTACTATCAAAAATCTGACATTTAACACCCAGGTTAAGATTAAAGCATAAAAACACATATTCAACATCATATTAATCATCTACACTAGTTATTTAACTATGGGGATAGGTTTGGATGAAGATAATCTTGCCTCAAATATTGTTCTAAGCCTCTAAAATAAATAGTAAGTAATCCATGAGCACAAACCACCCGTTCTCCCTCGTCACACGTCGATGATCTCGTCCTCACGTTGGTATTTTGCTTCACAAAGCTCTCCAAACTCATAAGAATAAGATCTAGGGTTTTTGAGAGGAGAGGGTGGCTGTTAGGGTTCATAGATATGATAAAAGAAGGGAATTTTCATGAAAAACACAGGTATTTATAGAGACAAACCCGAAACAAACCTGTTTGACCCGAACCAAGAAACCTAGTCTGACTAGGAAAATAACCTTCAGTATTTTGGCCATAACTTTCATGTCTAATCTTGGAATAAGATGATATAAGATTTGTTGGAAATCTCTCGAAGATACCTATAACTTTAGTATTTTAAGTTTTTCCAGATTCTAACTGTTTTAGTGTGTAAAATGTATATATTTTTAACTGGTTGTTTTTCCCAGATTCAGGCCCGTGCACGTGTGCATGATATCACTTCTATTCACATATATATATTGAATTGATATCAAATCAATTCTTAGCATACTAAAACATTAATAAATATTATTTTTTATAATATAACATATTTATTATTTATTATAAAATATTCAAAATTTTTAGGGTTTTACATTCTTCTCCCCTTAAAAGAATTTCGTCCCTGAAATTCCGCAAATGTATCGTAGAAGTTAATAATACATTATCATAAATCTTCAGATATAAAATATTAAAATATCTATACTTAACACTCTAAAATACGAATATTTCCACTTTACTCCTAACTAAATGGAACTAGTACGTCGGGCGAAAAATCCAAACAAGGAACCCCCCATATATATACCATGTGTTCTGAATGATTAGAAGTTTAGTGTTAACACCTCATTCTAGCATTAAATATAAATATGACCATATGGGTATTCATGAACACCAATCAAAATCAATCAACTTACCTGTTCAAACAGGTGCGGGTAGTCGCGATGCATAACATCTTCGCGCTCCCAAGAATCTTCCTCGATATCTATACTTAACTATCCAGAATATAAATACTCCCACTTAACCCCTAACTAAGCGGAACAAGTACGTCGGGTGAAAAATCCAAACAAGAAACCCCCCATATATATACCATATGTTCCGAATAATTAGGAGCTAAGTACTAATACCACCATTCTAGCGTTAAATATAAATATGAGCATATAGATAATCATAAACATAGACAAATAATATCCAAACAATTTACTTGCTCAAATAGGTGCAAGTAAATAGGTGCAAGTCATCGTGATGCATATCCTCATCGCGCCCCAAGAAACTTTCTCAGCTCCTTTCCGATTCCATTGAACTTTAACTAAAGATATCCCTTTGTTTCTAAGTCTCTTGTCCTCATTGGCAAGAATATACACATGAATTGTAATAATAGTTATATCATCAAGAATCTCAACTCTAGCGTGTATAACATTCGCTGATGCTTCTCGTCACGTAGATGCTTCTTAAGTATTAAAACATGGAAGATATTGTGTATACTCAACATCGATGCTGAAAGATCTAGCCGATATGAAACAGCTCCAAAGAGCTCCACTCTCCTGAATGGACCAATATACCTCAGAGAAAGTTTTCCCCATCTATCAAATCGCTGAACTCCCTTCATTGGTGATATTTTCAATAATACATAGTCCCCAACATGGAATTCTAATGGTCGTTGTTTCTGATCTTCATAACTCTTCTAACGACTCTGAACTGAAAAATACACTCCCGAATTATTGCTACTTTTCTATAGTCTGTCTCTCTAACTCCGATCTAAGCAATAGGTTGTCCTTTGGTTTTTCTCAGTAACTAGGCGATCTACAAGGCCTCCCGTACAACACCTTATACGGTGTCATATCAATTGGTACTTGGTAACTATTGTTATAAGCGAATTCAATCAATGGGATGTGGTCCTCCCAACTGCCTTGGAAATCTATAACACAAGCCCGTAACATATCCTCCAACCCTTAATTGAATCTTTCTATTTGTCCATCTGTTTGTGGGTGAAACCCACAAGAATACGACAACTGGCTACCGGAAGAATTCTGGAAGCTCCTCCAAAAGTACGAAGTGAAAACTGAGCCTCGGTTTGATACAATCTTCTCTGGAACTCCATAAAATTTCACTTTCTTTTGGATGAATATCCTCGCATAAGTCTTTGGTCTAAAATCAAACTGGCTGAGGGTGTAAAGATCTCGGTACAACGAGCATCTCAAAGTTGAAATCCGATGTCGACGCTTCCTGCTCAATGTGTCTGCCATAATGTTTGCCTTCCCCGGATGATACTGAATCGCGAACTCATAACCATTAATAAACTCAACCCATCGTCACTGTCTTTGATTTAGTTCCTTCTGAGAAAAAGATATTTCAAGCTCTGGTGATTCGAAAAAAACATCTCGAATTGCATTCCATATGAGTAATGTCTCCATGTTTTCAGTGCGAAGACCATTACTGCTAGATCCAAGTCGTGTGTTGGATTGTTCTGCTCATGCATCCTTAACTATCGTGAAATATATTCTACTACTCTCCGGGTCTGTATCAAAATACCCCTAGACCAGATAACGATGCATTTTTGTAGATGACAAAGGTCTTATCACTGCTCGAAAACTTAGTCTTCAAAGTCTTAAAAGCCTCCTGACACTTCGTGCCCTAAACAAACTGTACACCCTCCTTTGTAAAACGTGTAAGCGGCGTCGCAAATCTTCGAGAAGTCCTGAATGAACTTTCTATAATAGTCTACTAATCTCAGGAAACTACGAATATCTGTAGCTATTTTCAGTGGTTCCCAATCTAGTACGGCTCCACCTTAGCTGGGTCTATTGTAATACCCTCCTGGGTAATAACATGGCTCAAAAATCTGACTTCAGAAAGCCAAAACTCGTACTTGCTGAAATTGGCCTACAACTGATGCTCCCACAATGTCTGTAATGCCAAATGAAGATGCTGCTCATGCTCTGCCTCCAATCTCGAATATATAAGGATGTCATTAACAAAAATGATCACGAATTGGTCCAAGTATGGACGAAAAACCCAGTTCATCAAATCCATGAATACATCGGGTGCATTGGTCAACCCAAATGGCATGACGAGGAACTCAAAAGACCCATATCAAGTCAGAAAGACGGTCTTGGAAATATCCATCTCCCGAACCCGCAACTGATGATCACCAAAACAAAGATCAATCTTAGAGAAATATTACGCTCCTTGTAGCTGGTCGAACAAGTCGTTAATCCTCGGTAATGGGTACCTGTTCTGGATAGTGACTTTGTTCAACTCACGAAAATTTATACATAGGCACATACTATAGTCCTTCTTCTTCACGAAAAGGACTAGCGCTCTCCACGAAGAATAACCCCTACGAATAAAACCCTTAGATAATAACTCATCTAACTAGGTCTGTAGCTCCCTCATCTCAGCAGGTGCCATACGATAGGGTGCTTGAGATATTAGTATCGTACCTGACTGCAACTCGATGCAAAAACTCGACCTCTCTCACTGGAGGTAAACCCGGTATGTCCTAAAAGACATCCTGGTACTCTGAGACCACTCGCGTCTCACTCAAATCGGCACCACGATCCTTTAGCATCACCTCCTCGATGTACGTCAAAAATGACTCCACAAACTGGTTGCCCTGTGAGGTCGTTACTATCAACTCAGACTCATAGGATGCTCACAAGCTGATTGTTTTAGCAAAACAATCCTTACTAACATAAAACATGGTAGGATGATAGCCAATCTCTACCGAGAATGACGTCAAACATCGACATCTGCAAAATGATTAGATCTATAATAAACTCGGACTCATCTAGACTGATGACATATCTCCTATGGACACTCCCAAATAGGGACACCTCCCCTTAAAGGAGTAGAAACAGATAACGGTACATCTAAAGGATGTGCAACTAGATGAAACCTATCTATGAATGTATGAGAGATATAGAATGAGAAGCTTCTGAATAGAACAAGATCCGAGCTGGAAAAGAATAATCACTAAGAAATCTCCGCTCGCACCGTGATCACACGGCACGATTGCATAAACTCTGCCGGTGGCTGGTGACTGCTATGTTACTGGCGGTAGAATTTACAGGACTATCTATCCCTTAGGAATTTCCTGGATAGCATGAATCTGGTATGATGGTCCCTCTATCCACGGAATGATAGATGGTGCCTCGATACTCTGCTACTGGTCGTAACCGTGGCCCTGCGACTATTGACCCTGATCACTGATCTACTGGTGGTGATAAAAAATATCCTTACCCCATTGCTGGGTTTCTCACAGTCTTACAAAAGGTTTATTGTCTTTGCTCTGGTCTCCGAACAATCCTACTTTCAAAATTAACTCTTAGTACGTCTCTCTGCCCCAATCGGGTTAGGTCTAGGTACTTTCCAAAATAGTAAATGAAATCCTTCTATGAAATTATCATTCGCTGCTCCGGCATAACTGGAATCGGTGCTATCCTCCGGCGTCATCCTTTAAGATGAATATAACTAATCTCTACCTATGTACTGAGTCAACATTAAGTAAATCTAAAAGTATTTCAGACATATTTCCTCCATTTATAGGTAGTAACTGAATCATATGTGTCCTATAATTTTTGTGCTCCCAACTTCTAATATCTTCCTCATTCTTACCGAGCCAAGCTTCCTATTCCGCGACTCTATTAATAGCTGGATGTGGCGATGGTGAGACCTTCGGCATTACCTGGTGGAACTTCAAAGAGTAAAATTTAGCTTGTTACTCACTCCTCGAGTATTGCTAGTCTCTGCTTCTGTAATCGGTATTACCAAGTCGATCAGATACTTTGGAGCCTACTACGGCTCGGGCTCTACTTGCCCAGCTCTCCGGGTACAAGCTTTACCTCGACCACGTCTACATTCTAATGTTTATAATACCAAGAGGAGAGCTTATTTGATACAGTAAGTAAGATCCCACTCATAAATAACATAACGTATACCAATAGGAAAAATCGTATCACTTATCATTCATGCATTTACTTTTCAATCAAAGTAAGGTAGTTGTCACCAAAAAAAATTATAAATTTTCGAATATACGTATATAACGTCCTCACTCATTCTAGGAATTCCTAGCGGACTCTATACATGATTAGGAAACTCTATACTAACTCCACGACTCGACACAGGAATGATCCTAGGATGCTGAAACCAGAGCTCTGATACCAACTGTGATGCTCCTGGGTTCACACAATGCTGCAGTCTAAGGTGAAACCAGAGATGTCAAACCTATCCTGCACCCACAATGTGCATAAACATGTTTCACTAATCATAGTAATATCCTCTAGTAGAACCAAATAGAAGTACAGGTACAAACAGGCAAAATAAATGGAATAAATGTAATAGACATGATATAGAAGAGATATCTCATAAATAAAAAGAATTATGTCTCAACTATAATACATCTGATATCTGAATAATGAAAATATCTCAATATGAATCAACTAAAAATCGTACTAAGGCACACTGTCTTTACAATATGAATATGAAACTCTAATGTCTGGATAAAACTCAAAACTACAGTGGAGTCTCTACAAGTAAAAATACGCGACGGTGACTATGCCAGAACTCCGTCACCCTGCAGCTCTCCGAAACTCCGAACTACCTGAAAAGTAATTTAAAGGAAAAAATAACAACAAGAGTGTTAGAGTGCTACAGCAAGATTATCTCCATCCGCCCCCAGGGGAAGGGCTACTAGATGGAGTGAAGGCTCTATCTATTAAGTATAGTCTACCTGGATTTATTTTTCCCGTATCTAAGTAGGATTAACATTTAGAAACCTACAACACGAGACGTAGTATGTCGAGCAAAATAATCCAAACAAGGAAACCCTCATATATATGCCAGCTCAAGTTGTAGATATCTAAACATTAATACCGAACTAAAAAAAGACAATCTAATGAAACCAATAATTAGAAATCCATAACACGAGACTGGTACGTCGAGCGAAATAATCCAAATAAGGAAACCCTCATATATATATCATATGTCTCAAGTTGTAGATATCTAAACATTAATACAAAACTAAGAAAAGACAATCTAATGAAACCAATAATTAGAAATCCATAACACGAGACTGGTACGTTGAGCAAAATAATCCAAACAAGGAAACCCTCATATATATACCATATGTCTCAAGTTGTAAATATCTAATCATTGATCCCAACTAAGAAGTAAAGAAGACAGTAAAAGAAATAAGATATCAATACATCGTATTTATAATATCTCTCACTATCACTGGAGAGATAGAATAAAATACCAACACATAATTTTGTATACTTTCAAAAGTAACATATCTCAGTCATATAGTTCAATGATAAATCGTATTCATAATCGGCATCTGCCATACTTAGGCTATCAAGTAATTATCTCAGTGTAACGGACTACCCTGTAGGTATCCTGAACTGTGTACACGGCTCATTAGTCTCATCGCGATCTCAGTGCGTAACATGAGTGCGGGACGGACTACCAAATAGGCATCCTAGAAATATAGCTCACGAGCATCATCGCATCCTAGTGCGGGACGGACGGCTAGACCAAGCCTCCTAAAATCCGACTCAATGTCCTGTACATATGAAATATTGACGCACTACCTCATGTAGTACTGAACTGAGCTCATCAACGATATCCACCTTATATAAATTTTTGTATCTCTGGTACGTCGATGCACTATCCCATATAGTACTGAGTTGTGCTCATCAACGACATTCACCTCATGTATAAATCATGTATATCTGGTATGTCGACGCACTATCCCATATAGTACTGAGCTGTGCTCATCAACGACATCTAACATGTATATGAATGATATCTAATTCAAATAAGATCAAATCAAAATTTATCATAATCCCCTTGGGATTTTCAAATGTGTAACACAACATATTCATGACTATATGTGTAACATCAAGTGGCTCAAAACTCCGCGAACGTACCTCAAAACGGCGCAACACAGCTTCACAAAACGAGCAGGAAAAATAGACGGGATATCTGTTAGTAAAATAAGCATATCTTTCTCTAGGAAAACTATTTTTACAAATGGTTTTCTGTTTTGAAAACTACATTCACACATCTTTCAAATAACATAAGTTTGGTTCAGTTTGGAGTTTATTTGTTATCCCAAATCTCCAGTTAAATATTTTATATGTGCAGCCGTTTTTTTTGCAGGACATGTTATCAGTAAACATAACATATCTTTCTCTATACAAAGTCTTTTTAAGAATGGTTTTCTGTTTTAGAAACTAGATACATATAGCTTTCATTTAAAACTAGTTTGGTTAAATTTAGAGTTTGTTTACTATCTTAAACTCTCAATTAAATATTATATAAGTACTGTAGTTTTCTGCAGAAAAACATATTTATAGTACATCACTTAAATTTCTCATATATGAATAAAATTATGAAAAACCCTAATGATCATGATCATTATACTATCATAAACAACAAGAAAAGATTATTCATCTAGTATTTGTTTTAAGGTTTACTATCAAAAATCTGACTTTTAACACCTCAGGTTAAGATTAAAGCATGAAAACACAAATTCAACATCATATTAATCATCTACACTAGTTATTTAACTATGGGGATAGGTTTGGATGAAGACAATCTTACCTTAAATGCTATTCTAAGCCCCTAAGATAAACAGCAAGCAATCCATGAGCACAAACCACCCGTTCTCCCTCGTCACACGTTGATGATCTCGCTCTCGTGTCGGTATTTTGCTTCACAAAATTCTCCAAACTCATAAGAATAAGATTTAGGGTTTTTGAGGAGAGAGAGAGGCTGCTAGGGTTCATAGATATGATAAAAGAAGGGAATTTTTATGAAAAACATAGATATTTATAGAGGCAAACCCGAAACAAACCTGTTTGACCCGAACCAGGAAACCTAGTCTGACTAGGAAAATAACCTTCGGTATTTTGGCCATACTTTCACGTCCGATCTTGGAATAAGGTGACATAAGATTTGTTGGAAATACCTTGAAGATACCTATAACTTTTATATTTTAAGTTTTTCCAGATTCTAACTGTGTAAAATGCATATACTTTTAACTGGTCGTTTTTCCCAGATTCAGGCCCGTGTACGTGTGCATGATATCACTTCTATATTCACATATATACATTGAATTGATCTCAAATTAATTCTTAGCATACTAAAACATTAATAAATATTAATTTTTCATAATACAACATATTTATTATTTATTACAAAATATTCAAATTTTTTGGGGTTTTACATGAGTAAAACATATGATAGAGTGGAATGAGGGTTTATTGATAGGGCCCTTCAGGTCATGGGATTTTCAGATCATTGGAGGCATCTCATCTTGAACTGTATCTCTATTTCCTTACTCTCTTTCTACCCCAATGGGCAGATTGTGGGTTAGGTCACTCCTACTCGTGGTCTGTGACAAGGATGCCCACTATCTCCATATTTGTTTCTTTGCACGGAATCTCTCTCGGCACTGATCATCAAACATGAGGAGAACATGTGCATTAGAGGGTTATATTGTTCTCGATCGGGGCCAAGGATTTCTCATTTGTTCTTTGTAAATGACTCTTTGGTTTTTATTCAGGTTTCCCAGGTCGTTGCACAGACTGTCCAGAGTACTCTGCTACTATATGAGGCTACAACCGGTCAAAAAGTTAACTTTCAGAAGTCAAGTTAACTTTTAGAAGTCTTTCATCACCTTTAGCCCCTGTGTAGATGAGGATACTAGGGCCTCTATTTTCTCTGTCATGGGGCTTGATAGGACCCAATCACATGATCGATACTTAGGCCTCCCTTCGGTGGTTGGAAGAAACCGTCGTCAGACTTTTGCTTCAATCAAAGACTCGGTTTGGAAAAGAGTCCAAGCTTAGAGGATGGTTCTTTTCTTAACTGGGGGGCGAGAGGTTATGGTGAAAGTTGTTTTGCAGACGATCCCATGCTTTGTGATGAGTATCTTTCTGTGATGCCCCTATTTTCACACATTGTTATAGTCCAAAGTGAACCTAGAGATGTCAAACATGTCATGCACCCACACTGTGCATAAACATGTTTCACCAATCACAGTTATATCCTCTAGTGGAATCAAATAAAAGTGCATGTACAAAACAAACAAAATAAGGAAATAAATGCATAGACATGATGTAGGAAGATATATCTCATACAAAAATCACGTCTCAACAGAATACTGTATATAACAAAAATAATGAAACTGTCTCAACATGAATCAACTAAACATCGTACTAAGACACATTTATTTTACAATATGAAAATAAAACTCTATTGTCTAAATAAGAACATAATAATTACTGTGGAGGCTCTATTAATAACTCATGTAACAACGACTATGCAAGAACTCCATCATCTTGCGACTCTCCGAGCCTCGGCACTGCCTAAAAGGAAGTTAAAAATAAAAAAAACAACAACAAGAGCGTCAGAGCGCTAAAGCAAGATTACCTCCATCCGTCCCCAGGGGAAGGGCTACTAGATGAAGTGAAGATTGTATCCATTAAGCATAATCTATCTAGATTATTTTTTTCCGTATCTAATAGAATTAATATTTAGAAACCTACAACACGAGACATAGTACGTCGAGCGAAATAATCCAAACAAAAAAACCCTCATCTATATACCATATGTCTCAAATTGTAGATACATAAACATTAACACTGAACTAGGAAAAGACAAACTAATGAGATTAATAATTAAAAATTCACAACCCGAGACTAGTACGTCGAGCGAAATAATCCAAATAAGGAAATCCTCATGTCTATACCATATGTCTCAAATTATGAATCTCTAATCATTGATCCTAACTAACAAATAAAGAAAACGGTAAAAAAATATAAAGACATTATTACATCGTATTTATAATATCTTCCATAATCACTAGGGAGATAAAATAAATATCGGCATATAATCTCGTATACTTTCAAGAGTAAAATATCTCGGTCATATATCTCAAAGATGAATTGAACTCATAACTGACATCCACCTAAAACTTAGGCTATAAATCAACAGTCTTAAAGTTACGGACTACCCTGTAGGTATCATATACTGTGTACATGACTCATTAGTCTCATCGCGATCTCAGCACGTAGCCTGAGTGCGGAACGACCTACCACATAGGTGTCCAAATAGATGACTTACAATCACCATTAATAGACGGATTACCAGCCTCATCGCACACTCGTACGGATGGACTGCTATACAAAGCATCCAAACCCGACTCAATGGTCTGTACATATGGAATATCGACGCACTACCTCATATAGCACTGAACTGGGCTCATCAATGATATCCATCTTATGCATAAATTGTGTATATCTGGTATATCAACGTACTATCCTATATAGTACTGAGCTGTGCTCATTAACGATACCCAACGAGAGTATGAATAATCACTACTCTATTATAAACAACCCAACTCTTGTCAAAACCTCCTTTGGGTTACTCATGTATATGCAACAACATTGTACTAGTGTATGCATGAATGTACGTGTACAAAGTGCGGTTCGAACCCTACGAACGCATCTCAAAATAGTGCAAAAACAAAACTCATGAAATATGGAAAAATGCTCGTAAGTCGACTTATGCCTGGTTTCGATGTTAGTCGACTTAGTCGACTTCCAGGTTTCGATGTTTTCTGCTATATTTCTCAAACAAAACTTGTTCTATTCAACATGAAACATAGGAACCAGGTTATAAACATGTACAACTAATTAACATAGATCAGATTACATAATTTAGCATTTGGATTAAAACTAATTAGGGTTAGTAACATGATTATACAAGATTTTCAATAAAGACATGAAATATCACATGATTTTCATAGCATGATCATTTATAAATATGAACAGAGACAAAAATTTTGTTTAAACATGTCTAAGTTATTTAGGTATCACAAACCTAGGGTTTAAGCATGATTAATTAGCATGAAAAGATAATTAAATATCAAACTAGGGTTATTACATAAGTTAAGCATGTTTAAAAGATTTAAAATGAAAATAATTGAAACCCTAAAGATCATGATCATTATTCTATCATAAACAGCAAGAAAAGATTACCGATCTAGCATTGTTTTAAGATTTAATATCAAAAATCTGACTTTTAACACCACATGTTAAGGTTAAAGCATGAAAACACGTATTCAATATCATATTAAACATCTAAAATAGTTATTTAACTATGGGGATGAGTTTGGATGAAGATAATCTTGCCTCACGTCATTGTTGATCCTTCCAACACATGTACAAGAACTCTTCCTTTGGTACAAACACAGATCTCGTCTTCCTCTCGACAAATCCTTCACCAAACTCTTTCAAAAACATAAAAATTTGAACTAGGGTTTTAGAGGAAGGGTGGTTGCTGTATTCTCATGCAAAAGTGTAGCAAAATAGGGTTTAAATGAGTATATATAAGTCTGGGATCGAAACAATACGGATATAACCTGAAACTCAAAAGAAAACTGGAAACAGTTTGTAAGTCGACTTAGTGTAAGTCGACATATAAGTCGGCTTATCAGGAAAAATTTGTGTGTGCATATCTTTGTTATTTTGGCTGTAACTTTCATATCTATATCAGAAAGAGGTGATTAAAGATACGTTGGAAAGATGTTTAAGAGACCTACAACTTTTATCTTTTAAGTTTTCCTAGATTCGAACTATATCTATGTATAAAACATAAATACTCTTAACTAATCGTTTTTCCAGATTCAAGCTCGTGCATGTCGTGCATGATTTCACT
>BQKN01058915.1:0-13380 GCA_022839385.1 Asparagus kiusianus | reverse complement strand
GAGTATATATACATACACATATTATACATATATATAAATATATTATATATATATATATATATGTGTTTGTATATATTTTTTTTTATCACACATACAAAAAACAAAAAAAAACAAAATACTATTCCGAGCCGGGCCGGGCCCGGACCGGGCACCAAAAAGGCGGCCCGGGCCCGGCCCGGAGCCCGAACTTGGCCCGGGATTCCGGGCCGGCGGGCTTTTTGAACACCCCTACACATAACCATGCTTATAATTGGTTTGATAGTGATATTATTATAAGAGGCATGAAGTTTCACTGTGTTTTTCACAAAATCTTTTAGAATGTACACGTTTTGTGGTGACGTGGATCATCGATATCCTATCGTATCAATGGTAGAATATTTGGGACACAAAAGGGCTAAAAAGAAAGAAAGAAAGAAAAGAACACTTACTGAAATCGGAGCATGAGGCATAGAATTCTCCCATTTTCCTTCTAAGAGGGATGGAGTAGGAATTCTACCAAAACACCCTTACATAATGGGATATTCTATACCCTTCACGGGTCGCTAAGGAGTTGGATTGAGAATTGTGACTATGCAATCATAAGTGTAAATCACTCTATTCCTACAAAGGTGGTTCTGATAGGATCTCTACCGGCATTATAGATGAAAATGATTTTAACAGATTAGCCGCAAAAACTATTTGCGGAAACAGACATCATGCAACACAAAGAATCACATATTTCTATTTCTTAGAAACGGTACAATAACCGCTGTTATGCCATGAAATATCTCGATACACACCAAAAAACATAACTAGCAAAAATGCAGGGGAGAGACTAGGAGTTTCACAGAACACTGTAGCAGACGGTGGCAAATGCAGCAATGCTAGTGAAAATACACAGTCTATCGAACCAGGTCTCGTTCCTCATCATCTCTTCCCTAAGTTCAGTCTGAGCTTTGAGGTACAAGTGACAAGACTCCAAAACCTCACTCTGATTTTTACTCCTCTGGCAGCTGAGAGCTTCCTTGAGAACAAGCAGACTGTTCCATCCATTCACATGAGCTCCTCTCACATCTTCCAACTGCATGCTCAACTCCCTCAACTTCAGTGTTGGTACCCCGTTTGCAACGTCATTCACTCTAAATTTCAAAACGAGTATGCATTCCGCCACCTGGCAAGGAAGGATGCTCTTCGCAGGAAGAATCGAGCCAAATCGCAGCAAGAAATCCCTGTCAGTGGGCCAGTGCCTCTGCCCGCTCAGCGGACTCCAGCTGGCAACATTTGCGGCTTGTCTCAATCTCTTGTTCACAATGATCCAACTCAGCCTGATTCCATCTTGCAGCTCTCTCCATAGCCTCCCATCTTTTCTTTCCCTCTCTATCGATTCAATGGAAGGCAACCCATCAGAAATAGACAGAAAGACCTGATCACCACCACTGACATCACCACTGGAATGAGTCAGCAGATCAATTCGAAATGGACAGTTGTAGAACCAACCGTTGAAGCTTCCTGAGTTGGGGATTCCCCATATGACCTTAGAATAAACTGGTTTATCTCTGTACTTGACGTCCACAATGGAAACAAAGTCAGATGGAGAGAGGTCCTCTGATTCATGGAAATCCTCATAGTAGTAATCGTCAATCCAATCTTCAGGGTATGGTAGGTCTGCATTTGCCCGCACTGGGGGGACATCTTTGTTCACAATAAGGGGAAAGCAATCGGCATAGAACTTTCTGAATCCACCTATGGAAGAAATTAAACTTCTGACATCTTCTCTGTTTGTTGAAGGCCATAGAGATCTACATACATTTTCCCACAATGCTTCTTCTTTCGATATGGAACTGAAGTCAGCACAGGCACACGCAGCTCTTGCCAGCGTTGCACCATCCAGACGTTGTAGTATGTCATACAAGAGGTCACTGCTCAGAGGCGCCACTATGCTCTCCCCTGACACAATTGACATTGGCATGGCGTCGATGAACCTGAAGGGTGAAATCAGTGAAACCGAGGTAAGCTATTAGTTCAGTATCTTTCCATGAATAATTGAACACCTGATCACCATGTTAGGAACTTAAAATTTTATTTATCAAGCACAAAGCACAGCTCAATTCCGTCCATTGAAAATCCTTATTAGGAACTTCAGGCATCTATGTTTTTATGCACTCAGCCGAAGTTAATTTAGATCATTTAGAATACTTGTAAACCAAAAGTATATTATCTTAAATTTATGTCCATGCACCAAGCCAGCAAGCATGGACAGTTGAAAACAATGTATTGCTTAGAGCTACATGTTAAATTATAGATAATTCCAATTTGAATATTTACTTTTGATCTAACAACTTAAAAGAATCCTATAAACATTTTCTGCATCTCAAATGTCTACACGCTAAAGAATCAACTTGCTTCCATTCTACACTTTGTTATAGATATGTATAGAAGCGTTAAACTTCATTTTTGGTTTTCAAGCGCTTTAGGTGATTTACGTGTCAACTTTAACAGAGTAAATGCTTCACATGAATTGGCAAATGTTGAATTTGAATGGGATGAATTTGTCTCCAAATCCTTCTGAAACCAATCAAGTCTACATGCTCACGTGTGCAATATAAACGAGATAATATAGTGGATTTTAGCAAAAATACAAGTATCTAATAGTTGCTATTGATTTGATTAAAGAGATGTATGATGGAGATAATATCTGAAATATAAAAGTAGACAGAACTCCAAAACCAAAAGTTTTAGAACAAATAGCAAACCGGAATATATGTATTCCGGTGGCAGCAAAGCAACTTCCGCTACTGAAACCAAAGCAACTCAAGGCACCCGACACAATCTAACCAAATCCCAAACAGAAAATATATATAATTTTAGTAAAGTTATGAAAAGAACGAGTGTATAGTACATTTCTATGGTCAAGAAATGCATGAGCGTGATCAGTTTTGCTATTTAGGATTGAATCAAATCATGATGGTTAAAATGTATGAGTGCCTCTAGAGTCTTATGCAACTGTAGGATATCTATGAAATTTATGGGAAAAGTCTACAGGACAACTGTAAGACCAACGATTCTTAAAAGTAATCACGGATACTCCTACATTTCTTCATGGTTCAATAACAAGGAAAACATGGACTCACTTTATCTAATATCTTGTGGTGTTTCTTCATTGCACAACGTTGCTCCATAAACCCATACTAGTCTTACTTATGGGTATCTAGTATCTTATACAACTTCCCTTTAATTTCAGCCCGTGGATATGAGAAGATCCACGCTACTCCTACTTTGACCCCCTCACTTTTGTTGGATAGCGGATTCCTAATCTATTTTGGTAACATGAGGTTATTAGGATTCCTAATCTATTTTGGTAACATGAGGTTATTAGGATTCCTAATCTATTTTGGTAATAGGTTATTAGAATTCCTAATTTGTTTTGGCTTTTGGTTTAGAATTTCTAGTATGTTTATGATTTTAGGATTTCTATATATATGAAACAATTAGAAGAGAGAATAGAGAAGCAAATTGGGGATATTTGGAGCACAAAAAAGAGGTATTTTCTGAGCTATTTGTTTAGGGTTTCGTTTGGAGAGATTAAGAGCTTGTTGGTGAGATTAGTTTGTTCCTTCGAGTGATTTGTAGTCTCAGTTTGTATTCTTTCTCTATTAGTGAAAACCTCATCCCCTTCTTGCTCCGTGGACGTAGGCAACTTGTCGAACCACGTAAATCTCTTGTGTTATTTGGTGATTGTGCTTGTTTATTTGGTTGTGATCTCTCTTGTTTGGATTGTGTGATTCGACCACTTCCGCGCTGCGCACAACAATTGGTATCAGAGCTTTGGGTTCGGCTTGAGGCTTGTTTGAATGATTCTCTGAAAGGATTCCTATTTGAAGAGTTAGATCGACAACATGGGTAAAACAAGCACAACTGGATCATCTCTTATGAAGACGATACATAGTTTGAGCATCAATAACATGAAGATCGATGTTCTGAAGTTTGATGGTAAGATCAATTTCGGTTTGTGGAGGTGCCAAGTGATGGATACGTTGGACGCTCAAAACTTGGAAGAGACTCTAGAGTTGTAAGAGAAACCTGCTGATATGGAAGAAAATATTTGAAAGATGAATAGTAAGGCGTGTGGAGTTATTCGGTCATGCTTGACGCTGGATCTTATTTATGATATGATGAACGAGACGTCAGCGAAAAAGATGTGGAAAACACTCAATGAAAAGTATCTTACTAAGAGCATTGAGAATCGGCTTCACTTGAAGAAGAGGTTTTATCAGTTCAAGATGAAGAGGGGAGTTTCCATTAGGGAGCATGTTAAACGAAACTACTTTCAGACATAGCCAATGTGGATATTATGGTTAAAGATGAAGACAAGGCGATGCTACTTTTATGTTCGTTGCCCGAGGATGATTATGGGACCTTTGTTCTCACTATGATTAATGGAAGAACTACTGTTAGCTATAAGGAGGTGACCTCAGCGTTAGTGAATTATGAGTTGAGGAAGAGTGTTGATGAGTCCTCCGAGAAGGCATCGGGAGATGCATTAGTAGTTCAAGGTCGTGGTTCAAACCGAAGCAGGAGGTCACAGTCTAGAGGTGCACATCGTGGGATTCGTAGGAATCAGTGTGCTTTTTGTAAAGAGGATGGACATTGAAAAGCTGAATGCCCAAAGTTAGATCGAGCTGAGAAGAATAAGGGGAAAGCTGTACAAGCTTCAGAGGTGAATGTTGTCAAGACTGGTGACAACAATTCAGATTTGGATTCTTCAGGCTATTCGTTATCCGCACTACCATCAGTTTGTGATGCCGACTCTACGGAGTGGATGTTGGATTCGGGTGCTTATTATCATGTTTGTCCTAGGAGTGATTGGTTTTTTAGTTTTCAGAAGTTAGAAAGAGAGGATGTCGTGCTCATGGGTAATGAACATGCATGCTCTATTGGTGGTATTGGTACTATTCAGATTAGGATGAGTGATGGGATGATGCGAGAGTTGGATGGTGTGAGGTTTGTTCCGCAATTAAAGATGAACATCATTTCACTTGGAGCTTTGGAGGCAGCAGGTTATAGGGTGACCTTAGTGGACGTACGTTTGAAGGTCACATTAGGGTCCATGATTGTGATGAAAGGCGTCAGAAGGAGCAATTTGTATTATTTGCTCGGATGCACGGTGATTGATAGGGAGCTGACGACTTCGTCAGATTCGGCTATACTGTGACATTGTTTGATGCTGGGTTATTTGATTGGGTGTATAGGTTATTGAGGAGTGCTTTGACCTACAATTTGAAGTCCTGTGAACCCATTGGTATGAGCAAGAAGACCGAGATGAAGTTTGGCACTTCTATCCATCATTCGAGGGGTCTTCTGAGGGGTGTTCATTCAGGCATTCGGGAGTATTTCAAGAGAGCATCATTGGGAGACAATAGGTATGTGGTTTTCGTAGTTGGAGATTGTTCTAGGCATTGGTGGGCTGCAACCAAGTCCTGTTGGTGTGAAGTCTTAGAAGTCCGTAACAGATGCAGGAAGTGTGTTGGTAGAAAGGTAACCCGACATTCTGATTATGGTAGGGGTTCTTCCTTACGATTGTGCCGAACTCACGGTAATAGGAGACACTTCATTGGTGTGAAAACTTTGAGGCGACGTGATGAGATGACAGATTTGGGGAGTTGTTCCTTTCTAGAGGAGGATAGGCATTTGATGTCGAGCATTGGCATTGGTGTGAGGGCTACGACATGTTTGGGTCGTCTCATGTATAGGTTGTCGACTGCTGCATGTAGAGATATGAGATCTGGTGGAGCTGCTTCAGATTTCGGGTTACGTAGGATGATTGGCTACCCAGTACTTGATCACATCGTGGATATGAGATTTGATCTGATAGCACATTATGGATTCAAATGCGTGTTTGATTATCAGGTATTGGCTTCTGACTTTTTTCTGAGCAGGTATGTCACGTTTGACTCTCGACAGGTGGAGAGTGGTGATCAGATTTTTAGGACATCACAGCGAGTAGAGAATGATGATACTCCACGTTAGGTGAAAACTCCAGATCATACTGCATCATTTGGGATTCCAGCTGATGTGACACAGATTGGGAATCGTGTTGATTTGGATGCAGATGATAGGTTGATTGATTTGAGTATAGCTGATAGATGTAGTCTGGATATGACCATTGGTTCATCTCAGGTGAAAATATTTAGATTATTTCAGTTTAGGATCATTGGAGGTGCTATCAGCCGTAGACTTGATCGTGATGTTAGAGAAGGGTTGCAAAATCTTCTAGTGGATTAAGGCCTTTGGAGACCGTTGGGTGAACTACGTGAATGCTTGATTCCTTAGGCAAGAGGATACATAGGCAGTCATTTATGATGCAGCCGGTTTAGTGGTTGATACCGATATTTGGAGTTTGCTCGCATTCTCGTTTGGGTTCTCGACTTGTTGTGGATTGAGTCCGTTATCGTGGATTTGTTCCACTTCGTACTGGACGCAACAAGTGAGATGTTTGGTTGGTATTGGTGTCGGCTCAGTTTTGGAAAAACTTCGTCGAGGTGGAGAATTGTTGGATAGCAAATTCCTAATCTATTTTGGTAATAAGAGATTATTAGGATTCCTAATCTATTTTGGTAATAGATTATTAGGATTCCTAATTTTTTTTGGCTTTTGGTTTAGAATTCCTAGTATGTTTATGATTTTAGGATTTCTATATATATGGAATAATTGGAAAAGAGAATAGAGAAGCAAATTGGGGATATTTGGAGCACAGAAAAGAGGTATTTTCTGAGCTATTTGTTTAGGGTTTTGTTTGGAGAGATTAAGAGCTTGTTGGTGAGATTAGTTTGTTTCTTCGAGTGATTTGTAGTCTCAGTTTGTACTCTTTCTCTATTAGTGAAAACATCATCCCCTTCTTGCCCCGTGGACGTAGACAACTTGCCGAACCACGTAAATTTCTTGTGTTATTTGGTGATTGTGCTTGTTTATTTGGTTGTGATCTCTCTTGTTTGGATCGTGTGATTCGACCGCTTCCGCGCCGCGCACAACAACTTTGATCTTACAAACCATATCAGATCTCACCATCATGATCGATCCTAAGTTTTTTCAAACATATTTCACTTACTTCTTCCATGACTTCGCTAAATTAAACCACACATTCCCTTCCCTCTTCCATCTTACTAGTTCTAGATCCTTTGGATTCTAAAGCTTATTCCTCTGTGCAAGGCCGCGGTGACTTCAAATTGTTAAGCCTCCCCTATCCCAAACCCCATTCGAAAAGCTTGTGATGTACGGTACAGGATTAAGGGAATGCAAACTGAGAGTAGTACAGGATTAAACACAACAAATACCAACAACAACGAGAGAGCAGCAGAGAAGAGGAGATAAGAGAAAAGGGCTGACCTCTCTTGGATGCGATTATCTCAGCTTGAATTGCCCATCGAGAAAAAAAAATAGGGAATTAATTTTATCCCTTCCTCCCTTCCTTTATGCTTTCTCTTCCCCCTTTCTCCTTGTTACCCTTGTGCTGGTGAGATCGATCGATCAATTAGTCACGAGCGCGGCGTGATGCGGCAAATGCGAAGGCGCCGCTGAAGAATCTGTGATGTTAGAGCTCCAAACTTAATGGCGACGGATGAACAGGTACCCAAAAAAAAAAAGGGTTAACGTTGCTGCAGAGGTCGGGACGAACGACGCGATTGCTGCGCGAACCCAAAAATAAAAATAAAAATCTCGTGTTCACCGCTAATAGCTCGACGGAAAACGACGCGATTGGGCCTAACGGGCCGGGCCTTATGGTCAATGCATGGGATACGGCGGGATAGCGGGCCATAAAGGGGGAACATTTAATATTACTCCCCTACCGTAAAAAAGAAGAATCCCAAATTTTACTGTTTACATTACAGTAAATATTGTATCAGTGAGTGAAAATCTGAAACCCACCCTCCCCTTTCTTAAAGTTATCGTCTTTGCTATAGTAATTTACTGTAGTATAAACAGTAAATCAAACATGCTGCTCCATGCTTAAAATTACTATTTATGCTACGGAAAAATAGAGCAAATCAAATGTATTAAAACTTAAATCATTTTTTAAGCATAGAAGAGTAAATATGATTTCTAAAACAAATGTATTAAAATTTGGATCCTTCTTTAAGTATAGAGGAGTAGATATGATTTCTAATTTTAAGCATACAATAATCTACTTCTTATTAACTAAAGGAGAACAATCAGAAAGACTAAATGAACAGTAACATAAGATTGGGCCGATCATAATTTTTCTCATAATATCGCCCCCACGTTCTCCACAAACTGCTGCAGTTGCCCTTAACCCCTAATACCACCCCACGTTCTCCACAAACTGCAGCAGTTGCCTTTCCTCCACAAATTCATTCTACCACTCACTCAAACCCTTATTAATCTCTTCTCCTCTTTCTCTCTCATCGCTCTCTATGATCTCTGATGGCGGCGACGAACATAGGGATGATGGATAGCGCTTACTTCGTCGGCCGAAACGAGATCCTCGCCTGGATCAACTCGACGCTCCATCTCAACCTATCCAAAGTTGAAGAGGTACGAACCTTTGAACTCAATTTCATCGAATTTTTGACTGATTTGGTTATTGATTTGGTCTTTGATCGACTCCGAACAAGAAATCACATGTTAAGTCTGGAGCAGTCCACTGCAGCTTACAATTTGGGCTCAATTCCAATATTTAGAGATTTAAGATGGAAGATCACAACTTTCTGCATTGAATCTATCAGAATTGGAATATTCACTCTTAAATCGATCAATAATAACATATAGATAGATTTTGCCCCCAAAAAGTTGCAAATTTTAGAGTACTTTGCCGACGAAGAGGAAGAATTGGGCGAGGGCGACGCTGCCGACGCCACCCCAGATCACCATATCGTCGATGTCAGCAGCGACCAATTTTTGTAGATCATCTCTCTTATTTTTTTTCTTTTCTCGGTTTAATCTTTTTTCGGTTGAGGATGACATAAAAGAGAGCATAGAATGCGTTTATGCATATATGCCCCTTACATCATCACTATTTGCGACAATATCCTCTACACTTACTATTTGCAAAACTACTTTACGCGGTTCACCCTGGGATGGTGCCGATGCACAAGGTTAATTTTGATGCCGAGTCCGAGTATGAGATGATACAGAATTATAAGGTTCTTCAGGACGTCTTCAACAAGTTCAAGATAATAAGGTTTTGGCTCTTCGATCTCTATATTTTCTGTTGTTTAATTGGTGATATTGTTGATTTTTTTTCGTCTGTTGTTGATATTTTAGGTTGTCATGGTTGTCATGGTATTTTAGGTTGTCATGTTTAATTGGTCTATATTTTAGGTTGTCATGGTGTTGGATTAACCCAAAAAAGTGGGGTGGATTTTGCAGGGATTTGATTTCTATCTGCTTATCAATTATTTTGTTACTTTGGTCCTTTAAAATTTTGAGTATTAGTTAATATATATATTTGCAACAAAAGCACATGTAAAGTTTTGACCTTTATTTAAAAATCTATTCATCAAGGTTGTATAGTATTATTGTAGCGGATACACTTTTGAATAAGATTAATAAGCATAACATGATGGAGAAATGAACATGCAAATCTTATTTGGGAAAAGCAATCCTACATGTAGTTAAATCAGAAACTGAACATATTAACATATATAATTAGCATTCGCTTTAAACTTTTAAACTTCATAAAATAGGTCTGTCCCAAATCAGGTTTGAAGTACATGTTACATTTGCAAAACTAAACTCTTTTTAGATATGATCTATGATAATAAGCATAAAAGAAATATCCTAAAAAGATATATACCAAGATTACCGACGATATGAAATTGCGACAGATTTGGGATGGCACAAAATGCAAAATAATTCGAACAATGGGAGGTCATCCTACAAGAACTGGGGTCTTGGCATGGAGTTCTTGCATATTAGCATCTGGAAGTAGACATAAGAACATCCTTCAACATGACATACACATTTCAAACGATTTCATTCGCAAACTTGCTGGCCACAGGTCTGAGGTGCGTTTCCAAACTCACTGAATTTAATCATAGACAAAGTTTCAAAATGACATTTTAAGCTTAGATTTATGTGCTGAACAAGAATATGATCTAATTTTTTTCTCGAAATTGTATCTAATTATGTTTCTTTACTAAGATTTGTGGGTTGAAATGGTCACATGATGATAGAGACATTGCCTCTGGAGGAAATGATAACCAGGTTCAACAATTTTAACACAATTTCTCAAATTTGTTTACACTGTTAGAAACTTGAAAGATGAAAAAAATTTACTCACTTATGATTTATGCACCAGGTCTTAGTTTGGAACCAGCATTCTCAACATCCAATATTAAAATTCACTGAGCATACAGCCGCTGTAAAAGCTATTGCTTGGTCCCCTCATCAGCACGGTCTCCTTGCATCGGGAGGGGGAACTACTGATCGCTGTCTCAGATTCTGGAACACAGCTAATAATAATAGAGCTTTGCTACAGGGACCCAAAATATGGGACCAATAGAGGGGACAAGTGAGGTGTCTCCCTCCTATTAGATAATAAGTTGGCCATCATTAATGATGGCCAACTTATTATCTAATAGGAGGGAGACACCTCACTTGTCCCCTCTATTGGTCCCATATTTTGGGTCCTTGGGGAATTTTTCATAATAATATGCTGAAATGTGTGGATACTGGAAGTCAGGTACAAGCACTATGTAAAATTATCCTTTACGGATAAAGAAAAGTTTATCGGATAAAGAAAAGTTTATCAAGTAGTTCTGAAAATGTTGCAATTTTTCGCAGGTGTGTAACTTAACATGGTCTAAAAATGTGAATGAGATTGTTAGCACTCATGGGTATTCTCAGAATCAAATTATGGTTTGGAAGTATCCATCCATGAGCAAGGTATGTGCAATATAATAAACTCCATGAGATTATAATGTCTTCACTTCTCAGCCTTATTTCCTTAAGTTCTATGTGTCAGTCATCCAGAAGTGATAAAAGCCATGTCTGGTAACAATTTAACTCTACAAGTCAGGTAACAACTTTCATTATTTGCATTACATCTACTACTTCATATCTAAAGCAAAATACTTTATTTTGGTAACATATTCAGTATTTGCTGAATTCTTTTAGAAACCGTGCTTTGCACGGGGCTAAATACTAGTTAAATCAATGTATTAAAACTTAGAGAGAGACAAGTTGAAAATGCAGTGCCTAAAAAATAGAGGGTCGTGCTTTGCACGAGGTGCACACTAGTGTTAATTTATCCAAAAAAGAAAAAAGTTGGTCCTTTTTTACTTTTTTTAACAATTCTTTATGCTTCATGAATTTATTTTTACAAATTAATTGCGTGGTTTTGTTCTCTTAAAATTCTCTAATGAACAAATGAACATTTCATTTGATATCATTTGTATATAATTTTAACATCATATGCTTAATGCTAATTTCTTATTTTGAAATAATATGCGTGATGTGCTTTTATTTTCTTTCTATGACATGCTCAAAATAGGGGAGAAAATGAACCAAATATTTAACAATTTGTTAGGCATTTATTCGCTTAAGTATTTTCGCTATTTATTCGCTTAAGTATCCAGACATATTTGATTTGACAGTTTATTTAATAATAAACGAATAGTTTTTGGTGTTCGCCTCATTGAATTTAGGGAAAAATGTGTTCAGGCCCTAAAAGTGGGAACTTCGTGTGACTAGCCCCCTTATACTTTGCACCATGTGGAATAGCCCCAAAAACGAGCTTTAATGTTTTAAGCCCCCTCCACGCCAGCTTTATACTAAAAGCAGATCGTATTTTGCAAAAAACCCGAAACTGCCCTTCTCTTTCTTCCCCAGACGAGTCCTGGTCCCGAAGTCACTTCTCATTAATGCGATATGATGGGGAAAATGGAGGGAAATTTCCCCCTTTTTTTACTCCATCATGAGCAATAACTAGTAGTTCTCCATTACTCCTCCTCCTCAGACCAAAATTCTCTCCATAACTCTCTCCATTACTCTTACTATCCCTTCAAAATGGCTAAAAAGGACATCATCTGCATTGTCTCTTCGCAGTATAAAGCGGTATTCTTGAAGATTAATTCTTCAACCACCATCTTGGATCTCAAGTTTGATGCGGCAGAGAGGTTAGATCTTCCATACGAGTCATTAATTTTGACATACGAAGATGAAACAGTTGGAAGCTTAAAATTTCTCATTGAGAACGATGGTGATCTGACGTCTATGGTGGAGCATTGCCACAATCTTGGACTGAAATAGGTTCACGTGCAAGCTTTTAAAGAAGGAGATGATTCTTCGAATAAACAGGAAAACGAGCAAGTCCGACAAGACATGTAGGTTAACTGTAAGATCAATTAACTTAAGTTCTAATCGTCTTCTTGTTAGTTCTATACTAGGTTTAACTGGACTTCAGTTCTAATGTTTTATTTGTCATTAAGCAGTTCTTTGTTGTGCTCCATACTCTAATGTTTTATTTATCAGTTCTAATCGCTATTTTGTTAGTTCTACTAGAGTTTTTGCTAGTTCCACTATAGTTCCCATATTGTTAGTCATAATTGTTATAAATTAGATATAACATGGTATAAATTAGACAATGTAGGTATAAAATAGAACTAACAAGCCATCAGTTAGAACTGACACTAACACACTACAGATTAGAACTAACACTGTGCATATTATTAGAACTAACACGCTACAGAATAGAACTAACACTGTGCAGATTAGAACTAACACACTACAGAATAGAACTAACACTGTACAGATTAGAACTAACATTCTACAGAATAGAACTAACACTGTGCAGATTAGAACTAACACTCTACAGAATAGAACTAACACTGTGCAGATTAGAACTAACACTGTGCAGATTAGAACTAACACTCTACAGAATAGAACTAACACTGTGCAGATTAGAACTAACACTCTACAGAATAGAACTAACACTGTGCAGATTAGAACTAACACTCTACAGAATAGAACTAACACTGTGCAGATTAGAACTAACACTGTGCAGAATAGAACACACACTGTGCATATTAGAACTAACACTGTGCAGATTAGAACTAATACTCTACAGAATAGAACTAACACTGTACAGATTAGAACTAACACTGTGCATATTAGAACTAACACTCTACAGAATAGAACTAACACTGTGCAGATTAGAACTAACACTCTACAGAATAGAACTAACACTGTGCAGATTAGAACTAACACTCTACAGAATAGAACTAACATGTTATTATTTTGAAATAGCTTGTTATAAAATAGAAATAACTTCGTTAAATTAGAACTAACCTTTAATGGCTATATTGTTTGTTCTAATAGCTATTATGTCAGTTCTAATCAATGCACTGTTAGCTCTAATGGTTATATTGTTAGTTCTTTCTAGTT
>BQKN01058914.1:5234-20794 GCA_022839385.1 Asparagus kiusianus | reverse complement strand
TAAGGCCACTCCAACTCCGGAGGAGACCTTAGAACATCCAGGAGTACCTGCGGCATTAGCTGCTCGTGAAGCGCCGTCGAAGTACAAACGCCACACTTGTTGGTGCGAAGTTGCGTTGACTTCGTGGGTTTCATCAGGTAGGTCGTCGTATATCTCGGCGGCGTCCGTAGTTGGATTAGCTGCCAAGAGATCACAGATGGCCTGTCCTTTTACTGACTTCTGCTGTTTGAAGTGCAGATCGTATTGGGACAAGAGTAAAGCCCACTTCGCTAATCGCCAGCTCATGGAAGCCGGTTGAGTCATGAACACTCGGACCGGGTTAACTTTGGAGATGACGTAGATGGTTTGTCCAACCAAGTAATGCCGCATCTTTTGGATGGCGAACACTAAGGCGAGGCATTCTCTCTCAATCATGGGATATCGAGATTCTGCGCCTACCATGGTTCGGCTTAAGTAGTATACCGCCTGCTCGTGACCGTTATCGTCATCTTGTGCAAGCAATGCACTTAATGAGTGGCTCGTCGCCTTGACATAAATCAAGAACGGTTTGCCCGATTTCGGTGCAACGAGTACGGGAGGTTTCGAGAGATATTCTTTGATACTCTCGAATGCCTTTTGACAAGCATCGTCCCATACGAATGACACGCCCTTCTTTGTGAGCCTGGAGAATGGTTGGCATTTTCCCGATAGGTTCGAGATGAACCGACGAATATACGCCAATCGCCCTTGCAGTCCTCTAAGCTCCTTGAGGTTCCTCGGAGGTTGCAATTCATTGATTGCCTTTACTTTATCCGGATCAATGTGAATACCTTTGGTGGTGACGACGAATCCCAGGAATTTACCACTAGCCATTCCGAGGAAAGACTTGGTAGGGTTCATCTTCAACTGATGGGCCCGCATCAAGTCGAACATGGTCTTTAAGTCTTTGATGTGATCATTTTTATCACGACTTTTCACGACCAAATCGTCCACGTAGCATTCGACGGTCTTTCGGAGATGCTCCTGAAAGATCTTTGACATGGCTCGCTGATATGTAGCACCTGCATTCTTCAAGCCGAAGGGCATGACTGTGTAGCAGAACACGCCGAGAGGCGTTCTAAATGCAGTGTGCTTCTCATCCTCTGGATGCATCTTTATCTGGTTGTAACCAGAGAAACCATCCATAAAGGACATCCTCTCAAACCCGCACGTGTTGTCGATGATAACATCCGTGATGGGGAGAGGAAAGTCATCTTTTGGGCAAGCAGCATTGAGGTCCCTGAAGTCAATGCATATCCGGATCTTCCCGTTCTTCTTCAGGACCGGAACAATGTTGGCAAGCCATTCGGGATGTTGTTCCTCTCGGATAAATCCCGAATCGACGAGCTTTTTGACTTCAGCTTCGATTGCCTCCATCATTTGCGGACGAAACCGTCGTTGTTGTTGTTTGACTGGTTTGACCTCCGGCTTAATGTTGAGACGATGCACTGCTACATTTGGATCGAGACCTGGCATGTCTTCATAATTCCAGGCGAACACGTCGATGTACTCTCGAATAAGAGAGATCAACTCTTCCTTCTCTTCAGGTAAGAGGCTATCGCTGATGAATATTGGCTTTGGATTCTCCTCGGTTCCCATATTCACCTGAACGACTTGGTCTTCGGTAGGAGGCTCTCTTTGCTCGAACCTATCGCCATACTGCATGCTTAAGTGATGAACCCACGGGTCTTCCCATGTCGGCATCTCATCATCTTCTTCCATTGTCGTTGGATCGACCGTAGTCATGTTCGACATTAGCTTCTTGAACACTTCACCAAGACTAGCGTCGGAATCCCAACCCGAAGAGTCGGAAGAATATCCCTTCCTAGTCTTGTTAGCAATTTGGTCAATGATTTGCCAGCCACACTCATCATCTGATGAGACATAGCCTAGACCTCTTTTGTGGCGATAATAATCATCGGGTTTTCCCTTCGGTACATAGGCCATCCGGGGTGGAACCCGTGGACCTCGACCAAAGAAAAGACCCTCTCCGATCTTGAAGTCATACCCGTGCCTTTCCATCATGTTGCGCGCTTTCGCATCGTATTTGGATAGATGACGGGCTGGTTTATCATCGTCGTCTTCCTCTTCCATGAAGTGGTCAGGTATCGGAGATGCTCTTCCTTTGCCGTAGACGAACTCCTTTCCACCCCCAATCCCTGCGGGGATGATGAGCGTTGTTCCGCAAGGGTCGTGTACCTGCTTCTTCGTCAAACAAAATGATTGAAGAGGCATATATAAATCAGGGTTAGCATAGAGTTCGTTGGTGATATCATCAAGACCCGTCGAGTACTCTAAATCATCGTTTATTGATAGTTCTTCGGCAAGTTACCAATTACAACTATCTTCCGATGATTCATCATCGTCAAGATTGATTACAATGGGTACAATGTCGTTTAAAACAAAACCACCATCGTAATCAAGCCCTGGTTCGGTATCAGCTTCATCACCGCTGTCCGTTCCTTGGGCCGATGGTTCAGTATCGGATTCAGCGCCGTATAAAAGGGAATCGGTGAAGTAATTCTCCAATCCCTTGAACGGTTGCTTATTCGCGACCACCGTCTTGACTTCATTATCTGTGCCCACATATTTGAAGCACTGATGTAGAGTTGACGGGACTATAAGGTTACCGTGGATCCAAGGTCGACCCAACAGTAAATTATAGGATGTTTCCGCGTCAATCACATAACAAGTGACCTCCGACCTCAAATCCCCGATCTGGCACTTAATTCGGACCTTCCCCAAGGGCCTAGACCCGCTAGTGTTGAATCCGTAGATCGTCGTGCCAGTGGACGCTAATTTGCTAGTCGGGATTCCGAGATGATGCATCAATCGGAATGGCATGATGCTCACAGCGGAACCCGGATCGACTTGGATCTGGTTGACAACGCTGGAGCCGATATGCCCGGTGATGTATAAGGGCCTGTCATGATTTGAGTTCTTTGTCTGCATATCTTCTTTGGTGAAAGAGATGCAGGGGAAGTGATGCGCCGCCAGATTGCATTGTTGAGCTGACGACTCCGGTTCTTCGGAAGATGGTTTGATCCGAGTCAAGAAGGCTTCGGAATCACTCAAGGCTTCTCGTAGCGCCTTCCGTGTATCCTTCGACAACCGCAGCAACTCGTATAGAGTTATCCTGGCCGGGATGTTGGCCAATTGCGCCATAATGTCGAACTGGGGCTGAGAGCTCGTATTCCCCGGTTTGTCTCGCCCAATCGGGTGATTGAATCGAGATTACCTCGGGTTCTGAGCTTCTTGACGTACAGGCTCTTTTCCTTTATTCTTCTGCGGGATTCTCTCCGTAGCCACCGCAGGTGTTGGGGGAATTACTGAAATCCCCAGTTCTGACAGCGTCTTGGAAGGTGGGGTTTTGGTACCCAACTGCTCGGTAGCCTCCGGATACTTGAAGTGATACTCATTCCCGCTTTGGGTTGCAAAAGCTTCTTGCTCGTCCTCAGAAAGTGGGAAGGTTGGAATTTTGTCATCATCCACCCCTGGTATGGCAGAAGCACCGTAGCACGATTTGCCCTTCCTCTTCGACTTCTTCTTGTTCTTTGTGGAAGAGGTCCCGGCCCACTGTTCATCTGCGATCAAGTCCGGATGAACCCATAAGATCTCGCCATTTGGGGCTGTGTGTGGCACAAGCCCTTTCTGGCGCTGCTGGTGTGGATCATCGTTCACTGTCTTCACCGCCGCTTTGATCACCGACTCGTGTTGGAACCAACTCGAGGGTACGGACCCAAAACTAATGGATACGGTGTTTGCGCCCACCTTCTTCTCCTTGGGCTGTTTCATGGTGATAACCCCAACATCGATTAGGGCCTGAATTTTATCCTTGAGAGCGTAGCATACCTTGGTAGGATGGTGCACCGCTCGGTGGAATGCGCAGTATTTCGGATCGTTGACCCTCTTGGCATCTTCTTGATCCTGAATTGGCGGCAGCTTGATCTTGTTGTTCTCGACCAAATACTTGAAGATACCGAGGATTTCATCCTCTTTGAACGAGTAGACTTTTGGGAATCTCGGCTCCCTAACCTTTTGCTTCTGGGGCTGTTGCTGCCATCTCGGTTGTTGAGGCGCCCTCTGTTGCTGCTGCTGCGGCTGCTGTGGATGTTGCGGCTGCTGCGGCTGTGCTTGTACTTCAAAGACTTGATTTGCGACCACCGCATTCGCATGCGCCTTCCCTTTACCCTTGGGGGTAAAATTTGGCTGCGGGGTATTGTTGGGAATTTGCCCTCTCTCCGCTTTCTTCCTCTTGAGGAATCGTTCAGCTCGCTCTCCACGCATCTTCAAATCCTTCCAGGTTTTAGATGGCGCCATTCCCATGGCTTCAAGGATGTCGAGCGTAAGGTTGTTGTGGCAAGTCTCGAGGATGAAATCCTCGCTGACCGGATCCCTGCAATTCATAGCTTTGTTCCGGAATCTCTTCACGAAGTTTTCAACCGTCTCGCCGTTCTTTTGCTTTTCATCGAACAGCGTACCGATTGAAACCTCGGTGTCATCATCAAAGAAGTTTGTTAGGAACATGTCCTCCATGTCATCCCAGCCGTTGATGCTCCCAGGCTTGAGACGGCGGTACCAATCGAAGGCAGCTCCGCGAAGAGTGCCGACGAATGACCGCACCATGAGGGGCTCATTTCCGGAAATGATTCCTAAATGAGACTTGAAGTAGATTAAATGCTGGGTAGGGGAACCCTTCCCATCAAACGGCGTAAAGTTAATCAGATTAAACTTTACCGGATATGGGATCGATTCCCACTCTATTGGATAGGGGCAGGGTATACCAGACCTTTTTACCTCTTGAGCACTCATCAACGCATTGATTTTGCTCTCCAGGTCTTTCATCTTCTTGTCCTCACTTGTCTCGGTCTTCGAGTGGCTTCGAGGTGAGGTGACATGGTCCTCTTTTGCATTATCCTCTGCGGGACCTCCCCCAGTGCTGGTGTTGACAGGAGGGACGTTGACATTATCCCCTTCCCGTTCATGCTCCTCTGGATTGCGTTGGCTCGGTTCTCCTTGGTGAACCGTCATCGCCGCGATCTGTTGGTCGTGCATCTCCCTCATCCGCTGCATGGCCATCTCCATTTCAAATTTGAAGCTCTCCTTTTGCTTGGCCAGGGCTTCTTCAAGTATCTTTGACACTTGTTCGGCGCTGATCATGAGCGATTCATAAGGTTGGCCTGCACTTGAAATGGTGTCGTCGGATGCGACGGCGGTGCAGGTATCAGAATCAGCATCTGATTCTTCTTCTTCTAGGGAAAGTCCCTTATGTACTCTTGGATAATTATTTCGTTTGATGGTTCCCGACCGCAACCATGTCATGCATCGGGAAGCCTCGGCAAGCTGATCCAAGTTGAGACGTGGTGTTGATCCCCCTCTGCCGGTCATGTTGACTGACACTTTCGAGTATTCATCCTCTCGGCGGAGCGGTTTCTTCTTGTGGAAACGCTTCGGCTTGGAGAGTCTCTCGAACACCGAGATTCTTGTTGGGGTCTGAGCACAGCAGCACTCGGACAGCACTGCCTTGATAATGTTGGCACACGGGCAGCGGGACTCCATATCCTGCATGTATCTCCTTCGAGATTTTCCCACACCCCCGACCCTGTAGTACAGCTCATCAGCTTGATAGCTGGAGCAACCTACAGAGTGTTGGTAGGTGTCCCTCGGTATAACACGCTCATCCTCAGACGAGTGTGTTTCCCTTTGGGAATGCAAAACATGGTTAGATTTTTCAAGAGTGGCCCGTTCAATCTTACGCTTTTGGGAGCGTAGAAATCGAACGGGCTCTTTCAGTTCGACTCGCAACTCAGTGCGGTCGGTGATAGGGGCTTTCCCTTTTTCATCTTTCTTGGGGGGATTGATTCGACCCCCGGTCTGGTTTTTAACTTGGGGACCTTTCAATGGTCCCAGCCGTTCTTTGACGGGTATTCTTCCTCGGTTCTCCGGTAAGGGACCGAGGCGACTTGTCAAAGGAACCTGGGATCTTGAATGATCCCCTTGTTTACCTAGCCCTATTGAGGGTGCCGGTACAGGAGGAGTAGGCTCTGATTTGGTTGAACTCTGGGCGATAATCTTGCCCTTCTTGGTTTGAGGTGTTGGGTTTGTTTTGCGTACCCACACCAGTCTGTTTGTAGACGGTGTTTTGACCACCGTTCCTTGCTGCATCTCTTCTGCCTTCTTCAGGAGGAGCCGGGCATGTGCGAGTAGAGCGCGGCGCTTCTTGATTCGCTCCTCGAGCGTGGAGCGGTTCCTCTTGACGCGGATCCATTCACTTGCTTCTGTTTTGGAGGGGAGGTTGATTGCTTGCCGTTGCTCTTGCCGCTGCCTCGACTTCAGATCCTCTGCATAGCGCACTCCATCTTTCGACTCCTTAGCCCTGGAGAGCTGTTGAGCGAGGCGTTGGCGGCGTCTTTGGATCGCCCTTTTTGATGGAGTTGGAGCATCACCCATCGCCTTTGATGCTGTTGGATCTATGTTCTTGACCACACTGATCGACGCAAGGCCGTTGTGTGGTGCAAGTGTAGCAGCAGCGACGGCGGGGTCTTGAATTGAGGAGTTGGAGATCCCGCAAGCCCTTTTTGGAGATGGGTTCTTCCTGCGCCGATGCGGAGAGGCAGATCTGGAGGAGGAGGAGGAGAGGTACTCTTCATACTTCTGCTGGTCGAACTCGTACTCGACCTCTTCATTCACCCGGATCTTGAAGGCCGGTTGCGTCACTCCGATCTTGGCAGCGAGGTCGGCGGCTCCCACTGTGGTTGCCAGCTTGTTTCCGGTAAAAGTTGCTGTTTTCATTACTTTGATATCTGTTACAACTTCGAGCGTTACAACAGTATAAAATGAAAACAAAGGGGTACAACTTAAATGAAAATAAACACGAGAGCCCGGTTTGGTACGGTCTCGCTTGCGTGGGTTGTTGGCCTGTGACGGGGACGTCGATGTCCGTGGACCGCCGACTCTTCAAGATCCTTCCGGGAAAATACGGCAGAGCTTCGTCTATCCGCGTGGGATATAGAAGCAGAACCTCGTCGATCCGCGCAAGATCTAGAGGTTATAAGCGTATATCTCGGCTAAAACGAGATAATAGCTCTTCTTAGTGTCACCGCTAAGGAGCAACACTAAGGAAAGGGGGTGAATGACGGTGGAGACTCCTCGATCCGGCAGGGCTTCGCCGCTCCAAGCTCCGAAATTTCAGATCTCGAGGATAATCCCAAGACCAGAAATTCTTCTCCCAAAACCAAGGCTAAACCAGAGCAAAATCAAGAGCCCCTCTAAATGGAGGGCTAAGGGGGCTATTTATAGCCAAGTGAGAGGGCCTAGGGGCCTCATGGACACCCAAGGGGAGAGACACCCCCCTTGGGGTGTCTCGGCTGTGGCCGAGACACCCCTTGGGGGGTGTCTCGGCCATTGGCCGAGACAACCCCTTGGGGGTGTCTCGAGCCTGCCGAGACCTGTTTGGGTGTCCCCGGTTCAGCCCGGGGTCGTGCCGTTGTTCCGCCGCTGTCCCGCTGTTGACTTTTCGTCCGAACTCGGATTTGAGTGATTTCGGATGCGTTGGAATCGTGACGGCGAGCTCCGTAGGCCCCGATGGTTGGATTATCCATGGGGTGATCGGGGCACAGCGGGCGTTGGTCCGATTGCGGTGATCGCGGGGTTTTCGGTCAACCCGTATCCTCGTGATTCTGACGTTCTGTCGGCTCACGTAATCCGTCGGTTTGCTTTAATCGCTCACCGGCGTCATTTGAATTTCTTGTGAACCGGGTAGTGACGTTCGATCGTCGCTCGTTGACACCGAGCTATGTGCGGGGACCTATTGGCAATTTTCGATGCCTACAGATACCCCCTCCAAAGTGTTTCGGACTCGTTTCTTTTATAGAAGAGCCTGGAATACTTTGGATATGATTGGTCCAACCTTCAGTCGGTTTAAGGGACCTGTGGTTCGCTCCAACTCTCGGCTCTTTCGATCTTCGGTTTAGCCGGTGCTTTGTCGAATAACCGAAGTTGTACCGGCGCTGCGTTTATCGCCTGGCCATCGTCGGAGTCTCGAGTCTACAGCTGGTGAGTTGAGTTTGGCTCGTGTCATTGAGTTGACTTTCGAACTTGCTACCCCTGTCACATCGTGTTGACTTGGGGTTTTGGCTCACTGTGAGTTGACTTTTTGTCGCAACGCGCTGTCCGGCGTTAACCTAAGGTTACGCGTTGACCGGCGTCCACCTTAGGGTTTTGGGACCGCGTGGGTTGACTTTTGTCGTCACGTGTTGACTTTTGTCGCCACGTATTGACTTTTGTCACAACGCGCTGTCCGGCGTTGACCTAAGGTTACGCGTTGACTGGCGTTCGCCTTAGGGTTTCGGGACCGCTTGGGTTGACTTTTGTTGTCACGTGTTGACTTTCGTCGCCACGTGTTGACTTTTGCTGCAACGCGCTGTCCGGCGTTGACCTAAGGTTACGCGTTGACCGGCGTCCGCCTTAGGGTTTTGAACCACGTGGGTTGACTTTTGTCGTCACGTGTTGACTTTCATCGCCACGTGTTGACTTTTGTCGCAACGCGCTGTCCGGCGTTGACCTAAGGTTACGCGTTGACCGGCGTCCACCTTAGGGTTTTGGAACGGCGTGAGTTGACTTTTGTCATCACGTGTTGACTTTCGTCGCCACGTGTTGACTTTTGTCGCAACGCGCTGTCCGGCGTTGACCTAGGGCTACGCATTGACCAGCGTCCGCCTTAGGGTTTCGAATCATCGATCGTTGATGTGTGAAGCTCAACCGTATCCTCAATCGCCGGCGATGAAAATGAACATCGGGGGATCGAAAAATCGTTCGGGGGCTTAAAACGCTGTCCGGGGGGACGAAACACTGTGTAGAAGCCAAAACCCGGGCGAAACACCCCGGGGTGCCTCGGCATGGCCGAGGCACCCTTGGGGTGTCTCGGCAATGCCGAGACACCTCTAGGGGTGTCTCCCCTTTTGTGGTCCCCCCTCTCTCTTCTTTTGTCTCTTGTACACCTAGGCATGGTCCCCCCCTTCCTTTATTTTGAATTTTAAGAGAGGAAAACTTCCCCCCTTTTGGCCATCCCTCAAAACCGAGCCCCCCTCTCCCCTATTCGGTTTTGGTCTTCTTCCTCCCCAAGCCAAGTTTCCTCCATTGTAGAATCCATCAATCCTTCGAGAGATTTGGATTTTTGGCGGGTACCCATTTGCCGGAATCGCATCCTCTCCCAAACGAGGGCTTCAACTTGCATTTCCGAGCCCGGAGGAGTCTCTCTTGATTTGGTAAATTTCTCTTCACAATCCCCTTATTTTCTTGCAAAGATCATACATTTATGTTTGCAATAGATAAGGGTTTATGGATGAAATACTCACTTGGGGGTTTTATTGCAAAAACCGAAACTTTGGGGGTTTTTTGTGCAAAATAGGTAATGGCCGAAATTTGTGGGACTTGTTTGCAAAATGTGGCTGAAATTTTGTGGGGGTTTTTGTACAAACATGAATTGAAATTCGGGATTAGGGTTCATGTTTGTTTCCTCAAGAGAGGGGGTGCTTTTGTGCAAGAGGATTAAAGGAATTGTTTGGAGGGGTTTATTTGCAAAACAGCCCATATAATTTTCTGGGGTCTAATTTGCAAAATGACCACGAATTTGGGGCTGAAATTCAGAGAGTGTTGACCCCAAACTCTTGATCGAATTTTTGGTAAAGGCACGTGGATGCAAAACCAAAAGTTCGAGGAGGGGCTTTTATGTAAAATTGACCAAATTCTGCAAAAGGACTTATTTACAAAATTTGATCAGAGTTATAGGGTACCGGGATGTTAGATGATCAAGTATAATGACCATGACCCGGGTCACACGTGTCCTTGGCCTGAATTTGGCTTTGAGCACGGGGGGTATTTTGGGTATTTCACCAAAATTTATCGCGAAACGGCGACTATCGTTTTGCATGCACGAAATTCGTAGGCTTAATTAGACTTTAACTGCAAAATCCTATTTGTTTATAGGATTTCAAGTCCAAGTGCTTAATTTCCCCTTTTTCGATATTTCGTGTATTATATATTGTACCTGATGTACTGCTCTTCACTGCAGATTTGTGATGTCTTCTCGTCGTGCTCAGCTTTCCAGGAGTCGCTCCCACTCGCAGCACAGCGAGGAGGAGGCTCCCGCTGTATCTTCTTCAGCGGCTTCTTTTTATGGGGGTGAGGATTTTTTTGACTTTCTGTATCCCGGATTGACCTCTCGCGGGTCATGAAGGAAGAACCGATACCCCTCCCGCGGGGGTTAAGGTTTCAGACTTGTTTTGCTTCAGCCAATTCAAGTCTTCGGATATATCGGGGCGATCTCGTGTCGTCTTACACCTTACAGGTCGGTATGCATTATCACGGTATCTACGTGATAATACGTACCGTCCTCTCGGTGTAGGACACTCGAAATCGTCGCTCCGGTTATCCCGCAAGTAACCTTATCTTGCCTTTATGACATGAATTTTCTGACCCCATCTTCATGCTCTGTCGCAGTCGATTTTCCCGGGGGTAGCCTCCCTCACCATGCCCCTACCGGTTGCAGCAAGGAAGTGTTCTCTTCAGCCTCCGCTAGGCAGATCATCGATCCCCTTCCGCAGTTTGGCCATGATCGTTCAGACGAATTCTGTCGTCTGATAAAGGAGGGAGGGCGTCACTGTTTACGCCAACTTATCACCGATGCTCCCCTCACCGCAGATGCTACTTCTACTGAGGCTTTAAAGAAGCCAGATTTCCTATTCGGGGATCGCACCGAGGATCCTGCCGTGCTGACTCTTGCTGAGGAGCATTGGCTAACCCTCGACGAGGGAGCTCTTTTATATATTCCCTCCATTCCTCGCCAGTGTTCTTTTACTCTCTTGGAGAGACAGGCTGTGGGGCGACAGATGTCCTGGTCTCTTACCAATGCTGCTGTTCACATTCAGTGCGGATACATTTCTCATCATAAGAGTCCCGGTTCTCTGGGGTATCAATCCATTTGCGGTCTTCGCCCCGGGATCATGGGTCTCGACACCGCACCTCCAGGCGAGGTGTCGGCGGCCGCTCTTACCGTGAAGAATCGTCTAGCTCAGCTTGGAAGACAGTTACCTCCACTGGATTACCGATGCTACGGTTGGGCTTCTTCGCCGGGCAAGGGGTGGTGGACCCGCATGACCGGCTATGTTCTGGGAAGGTGGGAGAGGGATCTGAAGGATAGTGGGTTATATGCGCCCATACGAGCTACCATGTACGGGATCCCAGTCAGTTGCCGCCACTTTTTGGCACTGTTAGAGACATACATGCCTGATAGCAATACTTTCCTCACAAGCGGCGGGGAACTAGGGCTGGCTCTTCATGAGATGCACCAGGTTTCGGGCCTTCCGATGGGGAATTGCCCGTATCAGGAGTACTTTCCTTCCAACCAGCAGTTGGATTTGCTAAAGAAAGATAACCCTGATATGTATGACACCCTTTGGGATCTCACATGTCACTACCATACCTCACTGCTCCAAACTTCTGCTCCAGCTAAGACGAAGAAGAAGATCAGCTTGAAGCAGTTCGCCGTTTATTTGTTTCAAAACCTGGAGGGTGATTTCGTTGGACCTATCCGTGAGTTGGATGTCTTGGACTTCACCGCTATTAACGAGCTGATGGAGAAGAATGAAACTCATTCTTATACTATTGCCAGCGCCGAGGGAGCTTTTCCCACCGGGACCACGTTCCGTTCTTTCCTCCGTCGTGCGCAGAAGTCTATAGAGCCTCGGTCTTTGTTGGCCGGCTACCTCGCACTCTGGTTGAAGAAGTGCGTTGTTCCATACCAGTCTTCGGATGACTTACCAGTCGAGGTGCTCTTCCCGGCAGTCCAGTTAGCCTATGGGCAGGAGCTGTCCCTGCTTCCAGCGATGGTGGCCAGCATTCATTGCGGGCTCAGGGGCGTAGTTCGTGTTCTTACCCACGTGGGTTCTAAGCCCTCGACCGAGCTTACCTGCCCGAAGGTTGAGCTGCCTTATGCTTATTTGATGGCGTGGTTCGTTCTACACCGGCCTGACTTGATGTCAGCTCCCCGCATCGTTGACACCCCTGTTCCTTTCCTACAACTGTTGGAGAGGAGTAGGTGGCTTGGGAAGAAATTTGAAGATGTACAACAAGAACTTCAAGTTCGTCGGAACTGGGAGCTCTTCAAGTGCTTTCCTCACTTTTCTGGACGTTATGGCGAGGAGTTGACTGATATGGAGAAACCCCGAACTAACCGGACTGCTCTCGACGTCGGTTGCTTCCGATGGCTGGTAAACATCCGCATCGGATATCTTGTTCTTCGGGTGAAGAACCGTTGCCATATCGAGCCTTACCTTCCCTGCCGTTTCGCACGTCAGTTTGGCTACGACCAACTATATGTTGGGAACCCGAGCCGTGGTTTGCAGGTTAAGGGAGGGCTTGTCGACGGTATACGAGCGTGGTTATGGACCATGGTTGGTTGCACCGGGGCTCAGTTTGCTCTTCCTTCGTATAAGCGCAAACCGATGATCACCTTCCTTAGCTGCAAGTGGTTCCTTTCTGCCTATGAATCCATAGGTGTGAAGAGCCTTTCGGAGTTAGAGTCTGAGCACTTGGTTCAG
This sequence comes from Asparagus kiusianus, assembly GCA_022839385.1. Taxonomy (NCBI): domain Eukaryota; kingdom Viridiplantae; phylum Streptophyta; class Magnoliopsida; order Asparagales; family Asparagaceae; genus Asparagus; species Asparagus kiusianus. The sequence continues at coordinate 8,177 of BQKN01058914.1, read as the reverse complement.
GCTGCTATGACGGCTGCTCGGAAGCAGGGGAAGAGGCCTGCTCAATCTCCTCCTTCAAGCAGAGTTGATGGAGAGCACCTTCCTGCGGATGGCGATGAAGCTTGTGAGGAGGAAATGGGCATAGACACCGACCAAGTAGAAATTGATGCAGGTTTGTCATGCTTCTTGATTCCCTTCACCTCAACTTTGGTACATGAAATAATCCTTGTTGTTTCAGGTGGATCGGCCGATGACCATGAACCTCTCGCTTCACGTCGTGCGAAATCCAAGTTTGGTGGACAAACTTCGCACAATCGTCCCGTCGGTTCCAAGAGGGGCGGTCCTTTGAAAAGGAAGAAGATTGCCTATAGACCTCCTGTTGATCAACGCTCTCATGGAGTAGATTCCGGAGGCTTTGCCGACAGGGAGGAAGGTAACCCTCCGTCATTTTTATTGTTTTAGCATGATCTTCCTTCTGGAATTCGTAACCATGCCTTATGTTCCAGAGTTCCTTGAAGAAGGTGAACTCCCATTGCCTCCTGTATCCCCTAGTCCAGAAAACATGGATTGCTTCGTGCAGCAGATGTGCGTCGCCCTTCATGACGGTTCTCTGGGCATCGATTTGAACATTGATCTTGGGCCAGAGTATAGTGTCGAGCCCACCGCTTCTTACTCAGGTATACCTGCATCTGATAATATCTCTTTTGATCATGGGGAAAGAGAACTCGACTGAGGGTGAATCCTTTCATGATGTAGGTTTTGAAGACCAGGGGAATGCCTCTGCGCCGAGTTTCTGCGGTCCTGACGCTGGGCTGCTAGTCGATATGCTGGCTGAACAAGCCGCCAAAGGAACTGCGGGACCGCCCTTTACGAACGATACACTCACAGGTACATCATCAGCCACTAGGACTGATTCTCCTTTGACTGCCGACCTTCCCCGTGTTCTAGAAGATGGTGGACTTGCGGGTATGCCGATGATCTTATCACCCTTATTCTCTTTATTTGCCTAAATTTCCATTTCGACTAATGAAGAGATATAACTGTAGGACCAGGCGTTGCGCCTGATGCTGCTGCAGTTTCTGGGGCTGATAGTTTGCTTGGGAGCCATGTCTCCTTGCCACAGCCGAGAGATACGACTGATTCGCCTGCAGGGGTCGATAGACCCTTCATGGCTAACCCTCTTGTTATCTCAGAGTCTACCGTGCCTCCACCCGAGGGAACTTCCGCCAGTACAGGTATACTTCGAATTTCCCTTCGGGTTTCCTTGCCATATTTGATAATCTCTTAATTTTCCCCACTACTGCTCGCAGGAGCTCGATCATCCTTACACGAGTGTGTTCGTGTCCTTTTGGCCGACTATGATCCTGATAGGGAGATCTTTCGCGCGGACCTCAGCTTCTTCATCGCCTTTTATAATGGTATGATTGAGAAACTCCTTCTCCGAGGATACTGCTTTGACCAGTTCAGGCGTTCCTTTTCTCGCCACATGCTGATGATGAGGGAAGAAGGACACCCAGAGTTGGCTGATTCCTTCACTGCTGATTTTACTGCTCTGGAGTCAGAGGTTCGAGAGTTGAGGGATTTGAAGGCTGGTGGAGCTTCTTCTTTCATGTCCTCTCAGATAGAGGATAGAATGACTCAGTGGCGTGACTTGAGATCTTCCATTGGCAGCGAGCTTCGGGCCCGTGAGCAATCTGTTACGCAGCTGATGGCCAACCTGGCGAAGAAGGACACCAGCAAAGGCGAGTTACTCAGCTCCCTAGATTCTACTCGTGCAGAGATAGCTAGGCTGAAGGAGGCCTTGGGACGTGCTGAAGAGTCTGCTGCTATAATCACCGAGGACCTGGTTGGATTGGAGCGTTCTCGTGAATGGACACTCGACAAGCTAGGATCAACGCAGGAGGGATTGATGAAGCTGCGAACTGAAGCTGCGGAGGTCCTGAGCAATTCCGAGGATTCTGTCCGAGCTAGCTTACAGGCGGAGTTCGAGCAGAGCTATATGGACAGGCTTTCCGGTTTAGAGTCTCACATTCTTAGTCGTCAGCTGCCCTCGGGTTGACGAACTTGTTGTTGTATGCTTTTGTCTTGATCCTTTATGAGAGACTCTGTACTTGCTTCTTTTAACAGGATGTTTTGGTGCACCCCCAGCCCTTTAATGCTATGACTTTGAGTTCGTAACTCTGTGATTCATCATTTTCTTTTTATGAAAAAAAAGGCACTTTGCACCGCGTATTAGGCGATGACTTATCCCTACTTAGGATTTGGGATAAAATTCCCCGTGCGTGTGAAGCCCGGATTATGGTGTTATTAATAACAACCTGCCACAATGTGGAATATGTGGGCTTTTGTCTCTTTTTACGGTTAAGGACTAACCGGCAATGCGTGTTAGGCACTGACTTATCCCTCCTTAGGATTCAGGATAAAATTCCCCGTGCGGGTGAAGCCCGGATTATGGTGTTATTAATAACAACCTGCCACAATGTGGAATATGTGGGCTTTTGTCTCTTTTTACGGTTAGGGACTCACCGGCAATGCGTGTTAGGCACTGACTTATCCCTCCTTAGGATTCGGGATAAAATTCCCCGTGCGGGTGAAGCCCGGATTATGGTGTTATTAATAACAACCTGCCACAATGTGGAATATGTGGGCTTTTGTCCCTTTTTACGGTTAGGGACTAACCGGCAATGCGTGTTAGGCACTGACTTTGGGATTTTTGGCAAACCCCCAGCCTTCAACGGGTTTGACTTGCCTTTACCGATTGCCGTTTGAATCGGGCTAGCATGCGAATTATCTAAATCCGTTCCGCATGTGACGTTGTGCTAAGAAAATTGCTTCTCTTAGACTTACTGCTATGATATTGAATACATAGGCTTCATCTTTCTCACGGGAAAGACTACCCGGCAATGCCGGTTAAGCATTGACTTCATCCCTGTCTTTTCTGAAAGCAAAGACAGAGGAAAAGGT